>JAHWGI010001372.1:460000-730000 GCA_029379305.1 Frankliniella fusca
CAAGGGGGTAAACAACTCTAAATTTTGGTTTACAAATTTTGTGAATTTTTAGTTCATTACTGTGAATTTTGCTGATTTTCCCTTGATTTTTCCCGGAACTTATCTAAATTTCTGTTAATTCTTCTCAATTTTTCTGAATGTCTCTGAATTTTTCTGAACTACGAACTGTACGAAAATTTCAAAGTTGTTTCCCCCTCGCCCGACCCGTAGCCCATAGCCCCGCACCGAACCCTCACCCGATCAATCGCCGCGCTATCCCGTGTTTGGTAAACGCCATTTGCCGCGCTGGGTAACATGTCGCGCTTCTGGGTCGCCTGAGAGGTAGGCAAACCGGTCTGCACTGGTGGCGGCAGGCTGCCTATCCCCCCGATAGCAGGCGCGTCCCCTGCTTCGCGGTGAAGTTTCGAGCTGGGCGTGATTCCCTCTTTGTTTTTTGTTTTTCTTCTCCTGCTCCTTGTTTGCGGAAGGCGCGCTATAAAAGTCAAATTATGGGGCCAAACGGACGGGCGAGAGGCTGCGGGGCAGCGGGCAGCGGCGCGGGGAGGTCCAATGCGTGCCACTCTCGCGTCATTCAGCAATTTGATTGCACGCGCGCTGGCGGCGCGGCGGCGTTCTTCTCGCGTGTATATGCAGGCCGCGCCCGCCCTGTTGAGCGTGGCGGGGCGGGGCGGGGCGTGGCGGGGCGTGGCGGGGCGGGGACTGAGTGGAGGCCGTAAACCCGCAGCAGTCGTATCTTCGCTGATGAACGGCCGCCGGGGCGGCGTGATGGCGCATGTCGTTTTGGCGGGCGGGTGGCGGCGTTTGCGCGTTTTGACTCCCGCCGCGCTCCCCCCCCCCCTCTCTCTCTCCCCCTCTCTTCCCTCGCTGTCTCCCGCTCCTCCGCCGCAGCCCCCATATCACGTGACGGACGTGCAGGCCGAGGATGAGGCGCCCCCCTGCCCTGCACCTGCCCTGCTCGCCCGTCTCTGTTTGTCTTGTGCGTTATTGCTGCAATTTGTAACCCCCTTTTCCCCTCCTTCCTTGCGCTCGCTCGCTCTCTCTCTCTCTCTCTCTCTCTCTCTCTCTCTCTCTCTCTCTCTCTCTCTCTCTCTCTCTCTCTCTCTCTCTCTCTCGTTCGGCATACAGAGAGAGAGTGAGGAAGGCATTTTCTTCTCTTTCTCTCCCAGCTCATTGTCTCTTCCCTCAGCAATGCATCTGTCTCTCATACCTCTCCACTTTACCGCACGTTGCTTCCACCCCCCTCCCCCTTGTCTCCCCACCTCTCTCCCCTCTCCTCTCTTCCCTCTCCTTTCCCCGCCACGCTCTCACCCTCTCGCTCTGTATATACCTCTCGTCCCCGAACTCCGAACACAAAGTTTGAACATGGAACCGTTGGTGTGCGGCTCTGCGCGCTGTATGCAGACAGCCCTCCGCCGGCCCCCAACCCCCTTCCCCCTTTTCCCCCAGCTCGCGCTGTGGTCGCCCAACTTGCCCTCTAAGACGGAAACGATTGTCGGATTCCCCTACACTCGCTTAGTAGTGTGCACCGCGTTTCGTCCACCCCCCCTCCCCCCCGTATACTTTTCGTACACCGCCTTTCCTTTCCACCTCCAACTCCTCTCTCTTTCTCTGTCTCTCACACACATCCGCAGTCGCCGCCTGCTGTCCCCAATGTGTCCTACTTGTTTGCCGTGCACTATCTGATTTATGACGTCACATTATAATATGGGGAGGCGGTAGGAAGATGGCGGGGCACAGCGTTACGCTGCCGGCACGTACTTTTAACGTGACGTCCCTCCCTATTTGTGCCGACGGCCGCGCGCGGCTTGCAGGCGCCACGTAAGTATGTCTGTCGACTTGACTTTCTTCTTCACTGAGAGAGAAATCAGTCTTCTGACCATTAGAAAATATCCTTAGAATTTTTACCATGATGACTGTTGTGAGGACTGTGAGGTTAACTTCGAATCACGACTTTTGGGTAACATGGGCCTCTCGCATACGAATTATTTAAGGTCTTCATTCATCAAAATATCTATAGATGTCTGTATCACTGTGAGAAAAACCGTACTTCATACAACTAAACAACGGTTTTGAATTAACGGTTTACGGTTTTCGTTACCATACATCATTAATTTACCCTATACTGGGTACAATTTTAGTTCAATATTTTATTGTACTTCGAAATAACGGTAAAAAATTGTAGTTAAATTGCAGTTTTTTCTCACAGTGATGGACCTCATGAGGTCTTAGACGTAGGACACACCCGTCTTCCATTACCGATGTGTAGATCGACATCTGTTTTTTTTGGTGCGGATGTTGGCTGGTGACTTTCGACTAAGGCGGGGCGGCGCGCGGCGCGAAAGCAGACTCAGAGAAATAACGAGGGAAAGGAGCTTGGCCCGGTTGGGTAGGGAAGAAGGCAGCCCTGCTGGAAAGAACTGTGTGCCGGGCCGACGCGACAGCAGCGGGTCTCCGACGGGTCCGCGCCCAGACCATCCCGGCGCTGCGCTCTCGGATCAGGACCGCAGCCAGCGCGCCAGCGCCCGCCTTAGATTAATCAAACCCTTATCTGCGCACGAAAAATGTGTAACCCGCGCGTCGTGGTTCCGTTCAAGTCGGGTGGAGGGGGAAGCGGCCTAGCAGGCATCCGAATGGACCAAATGGGATCTTGAGTGTACTCCCTCCCCCTTTCCTCCCTTCTCTGCCCCTCTCCCTGAGTCGGGGCAAACAACATGACCCCATTTATATCGCTCAGAGAGTAGGGCTAGGGGAGGGGATGGGGGGTTGGAGAGATAGCGCACTAATTTTGCCGTCGGAGTTGATTTGCCATGCGTTTTGTCAAGCGCAGGGGTGTGACGCAGAGTGGAGGGCGTGACCGGCGGCTTGCGGTGCGCTGTGTGCCAGGCCGCGTTTAGCGCGAAGACTTGATTTTCGCTCGGAGAAACAGCTACCAACTTATATTGTTTTCCTTTAAAAAAAAAATCACAAAACTAATAGGGTAAACTGACGCACAAGTTAAAAAAAAACAACAACAAATAATTAATTGAAATCCACAAAAATTCAGATCATTTCCACACTAAAATTCAGAGGTGTTGCCCCCTCGTTTTTGCTTAGAACTGAACTGATCTACTGGACGGGATTGTTTTCAGAATCAGCGTGAATTTACGCGTGTTTCAGTCGCGTTTAACCGCCGCGGTCTCCCCTATATGTGCGTGGTGGATTGTGCATAGACACCGTTCTATATCATGTTCTCTGTTTTCGCCCCGTGTTTGAAATTTAACTTATCCAGTGCTAAATAGACCACTGAAATCCTCTTTGATCCCTGTTCTACTAGCCCCGCCTCCACCCCCCTCTCTCTGCGCACACTGTCTCTAGCTCGCCCTTCAATGAGCCAAACGTTCCGTGGTGAGCAGCTAGGAGGCGGCGGTGGCTTTGAGGCCGTCGTCGTCTGCTAGATTAGCATGTGAGTAGGTAACCGTGTTTGGCGCGCAGTCTGGCGCTGCTGTGTTTGTGAGGCCAAGACCACTTATGGCTACCACCACCACACATCAGCCGACATCGCCGCCGTGCCGGCCGACTCCACCGCGCCACGCCACGCCACGCCACGCCACGCTACGCCACGCCGAGTCGAGTCGAGCAGCGGTACGCGGCGGGAGCGAGCGCCGTGCGGCTGGTACTTGTCATACTTACGGCAGGAGGGGAACAAAGGGCGGCAGAGCGCTGCTGCCGAGGCTCACTGAACCAAGGAGTCCTCGTGTGTGTGTGTGTGTGTGTGTGTGTGTGTGTGTGTGTGTGTGAGTGAGAGAGAGAGAGAGAGAGAGAGAGAGAGAGAGAGAGAGAGAGAGAGAGAGAGAGAGAGAGAGAGAGTGCGTGTGTGTGGGAGAGAGGGGGAGAGAGGGGTTGGGAGGGAGACAGGCACAGGGAAGGAGAGAGGTTGAAAGGAAGGGCTGAGGACGGCATTTGCTTCAGGCACTCCCAAAGGGGGTATTCACCTCGTAAAATCTTGCACCAGGCTACTCCGTATTATAATGCTGATATTACTCAAGAAATTTCATCACTTATAACATGTTTTCCAGTGTTTCGGTTTCACAATACAACTTAAAACTGCTAAAATTCAAGCAAAAATTCACAAAAAAAATCTATAAAAATTTACAAAAAATCACGGAAATTCAAAGTAATTTTAAATAAACCAGATGCGGTACCAAATGAATTTACTTAAATTCAGAGTTGTTTCCCCGTCGTTTTTGTCCATCAGCGGCAGCAGCAGCTTGGTCGGGGGTCGCAGAGAGGGTTTGGTCTGCCTGCCACAGCGGGCGCCGCTGGCCATACCTCAGCAGAACTATTGTAATTCATGGGGGTCTTTATTGTGGGACGCGATGAACGATTGAAAGCGGCGGCCGCGTGACCCTACAGCGCGGAGCGCGGGGGAGAAGGAGAGGGGGGGAGGGCCGGCCAGTGGCGCAGGGGAGTTAATCCGAAAATTCTACGGCGCGTCGCGTCGAGCCTCGTGGTAGGCACTTTAGAGGGATTTACTCCCTGCAGGGGGGAGGGTGGGGGAGGGGCGTATGCGGGGGGGGGAGAGAGAGAGAGAGAGAGAGAGAGAGAGAGAGAGAGAGAGAGAAAGAGGGAGAGCGTTGCGCCTGACCCCTGACCCGTGTGGGTGGGGTCTCTCTCCCCGCCCCGGCGCCGCCAATGGCCGGCCCACCTGCGGTGGCGGGTCGGGCTCGGGTACGCCGCCGTGGCGCGGGGGAGGGCGCCGCCCCTAAAGCCGAGCCGAGCCGGCCGCCGCCAAGCTCGGTCACGTCATAACTGTCACGGGAATGGTAATGCAGGCCGCATATTGTTCCTCTCCACTTCATTACGCACACTCACATACACACACACACGCACTCACACGAACACGCACAAGCGGGCGGGCGCGTATGCACAAGGGGCCGTACGACACAATTGTATCCCCCACTCCTGGAGGGTGCGGCAGCGGGGGGCCTGACCTGGTTGGAGGAGGGGGTGCGGTATGGGCGGCTTTGCAGGTCTGCGATGCCCTGAGACCACTGATCCACATTTAATGCACACTTTGTCAGGTTGGCGTGGGCTCGGGGCGCCGGGGTGCCGCGCGCTCGGGGCGTGTGCTGCTTCTCGCGTGCGCAAGCTCTCCCCCCCCCTCTCTCTCTCTCTCTCTCTCTCTCTCTCTCTCTCTCTCTCTGTCTCTCTCTCTCTCTGCTCGTAGATTGGAGTGGTGACTGCTCCCCGTAGAGCTCATGAGGTATAAACACTTCTCGAGACATGAACAGCCGGCGAGATTACGGGCGAAACAGTCATCTCACGTGGCGCCCCTGCCGCGCCGCAGCGTGCCCACGTGAATTAAATTGTACTCCCACCCCCCCCCCTGCCCCCCGCCGCGGTGTCTCCCTCGCCAAACCCCTTACAGGGAGGAGAAATCTTTCCTCGAAACCGACTGGCACAGTGAAAGCAATGTCTGTTTGTTTTCTCTCTCTCTCTCTCTTTTAAGAGAGAAACGAACTTTCTCTATATTTGAAAAAAACCTTTATGGATTTTGAGTGTGTCTCCCCCAAACTGCCCCATATTTTTTTTTGTAGATATCCTAAAAATCTGAGTGGTTTTTCTCTATGAGATTTTCTCAAAGTTTCCCATTTCTCCTCAACAAATCAGACCTATTCTTTTTTTCCCGTAGGCTTGCGCGGTTTAACCGACTTTGATATCAGTTCATTTTTTTTCTGTCTTTTTTTTCTAATTCAGTCATGTTAGCTTACTTTTTTGCTTCGCGGTGGGAGTCGTTGGTAGAGTTTTGTGTGCTTGTTTGGAAAGTTACACTTTAGCGAGGTCGGCCTGAACTCGCGTCGCAGTGACACGACGACCTCTTTTCCTGCTCGCCTCTCTCGCCAGCGCAGACGAGCATGTACGCCCCCCAAACCGAGCGGCGCAAAACTGCCGGAACAAATATGCACGCGGCCGTCACGTCGCGAATTCAAAATCCTCCGTCTCCCCTTTCCTTAGCTCGCCCCACTGTAACCCCCTTTGCCTCATCCTAGAAGCCCCCCATTCCCATCCCTACCCCCGCACACCCCCTTCCCGCCCGCTACCCTTTCTTCCTTTTCTCCCCGGGTTCACGCCGCTCGACACACTTCTTCTTACAGCCAGTGCCAATCTCCACTCGCTCCCAGTTTTTCGTCGGTCGACGACAGAAATGTTTGTATTGCCCCCCGAGTTGTGCGGCCGCGCACGCCTCCTCCTCCTCCTCCTCCTGCTCCTCCTCCTCCTCCTCCTCCTCCTCCTCCTCCTCCTCCTCGCCCTCATCTTCTTCCTCCCCTCTTCGTCTACTGCTCCACCCTCTCATCTCTCATCCTCTGCCCCGGTCGTGCCCCATGACGGGCGACGGAGCGCCTCGCGCGCGTACCAAGACTTGGAAAGGAGCTCGGAGCTCGGGTGCTCGTGGGTGCAGCTGACAGAGCCAGAGAGAGAGAGAGAGAGAGAGAGAGAGAGAGAGAGAGAGAGAGAGAGAGAGAGAGGGAGGAGAGAGAGAGAGAGAGAGAGAGTACAGGGTTTACTTGACGCGTATGCGACGCTATACTGTGTCAGTTTTGATGCGCGGTGCATCGTCCCCGGGGGTCCGGGCCCGGCGGGGTGGAAGCACAGTGTAACTAAAGCTGCTGGGGTGCGGCGGACATGACGAGGTGACAAGCTCCGCCCAGCAGTGCGGGCGCTGTGGCGTGGCGGCGGCGACAGCAGCGCGCGTCCAGGAATGTTGCGCGCCCCGCCACGCCCCGCCACGCCCCGCCACGCCCCGCCACGCCCCGCCACGCCCCGCCACGCCACGCCCCGCCCGCACTGAGTGACGGCACGCCCTGTCGCCGCTTGAATTGGAGTTCCATTTCCGGCGAGCCTTCGGAGACCGCGCCGCGCCCTGCCCCGCCCCGACGCGCGGCGTGTCCTGTTTGCTGTGGTGGTATGCCGGCGGGTTTGGTGCCCCCCCCCCCCCTCGTCACCCGCCGTGCCACGCCCCGCCACGCCCCGCGCAGACGAGCCGGTAACGAGCAAGTTTGCCAGGAAATGTGGCGCTGATGAGGAGGCGATTGGCGTTAGGAAGGAAAACCCAAACGGAATATTGCTTTTTGGGCAATCTCAGGATGCGGGAGAGAGGTCTAGGGGCGGGGCGGGCCCGGGCCCCGCGGTGGATGGCGCGACCGCGCCCCGCTGCGCCGCCCCCGCCCGCCCCGCCCGCCCCGCCCCATCGGAACGCCCCATTGGACCGCTCGCCCCAGGGCAGCATGGACAAAAAGACACAGACAGACTTGCGACGGACAGACAGACAGACAGACGGGGAGGGTGAGTGTTCGAAGCGCGTCGCCGTTGTGCCCGCCGGAGCCGGACTGTTGCCGCCATGCGCTCGCCGCGCTCGGTGGTGGACGTAGAGCCCGTTGTGCCCTGAGAAGGAAAAAAATTCTGAATTTCGGTGTACAAATTTTTTGAATTTATGTTAAGTTTTGGTGAATTTTTGGCTGCTGACGGTGAGGGATGACTTGGATAACAGTCAGGTTTTCCTGATTCTGTCGTGCTTGGCGTGTTCAAAAATAATATGATACAGAATCTGGTTTTAGTAACCAGATGACCGATCTCTTCACCATTCTTGCATGAATAAATGGTCATCTCAGAAATAACCATGACCTGGTTATGGTTGTAGCAGTTTTTTTTTCCGGTGTGCTTTTCGTTTATACGGGACGTGGCAGGGGAAGGGCGGGATAAGCTTTTAAAGTGTGAGGCGGCCCCCCATCGTCCTCCACCTCCACCCCGGTCCCCGTTATTCCGTCACGAGAATGATATTCCACGAACAAAGACAGGAGTTGACACGGTTTTGTTCTTTGCCGTTGTCATGTCGCCTGCCACCGCTGTTGTTGGTGACCAGTGGCGATGTGTGCGCGCTGGTGGTCGCCGGGCCGGGCCGAGCCGAGCCGAGCCGAGCCGAGCCAAGGGGCTGTCATGGCAGAAGGTTCCATGTCGATGGGTCGAACACCGTCCGAAAAGACACGCGGCGCCGCTCCGGAAACCTTAGTTTGAGACACTGCTACCCTCCTCTTGGTGTAAGACACCTTTTGGTGTTACTTTTGGTTCGACACCTTTTAGTTTTGGTTGATGGTCCTTCACCTGTTTCTCTTGATATTGGTCCTACACTAAAAAGTGAACAACACAGTGGTCGTACGTACGTTCATCAAAAAGTGTGGCACTGTCGCATACTAATAAGGTTTCCAGCGAAGTGTGTGGAGGTCGTGTTGGGCGACGCTATCGAAATCAATACCCCCTAGCACAGCCTGGCCCGGCTTCGATTGCAAAAGAATCGGTTCCGTCATCTCGCTCAGCAACTAGTGACAGGCGCATTTTTTCTCCTCCCCCCCCCCTACCCAGCCAGCCCCCCCCCCCCCCCCGCACACACACACACGCACGCGCATTCTTTCCCCGTCTCTTTTCCGTGTTCTCGCGCAGTCCCTTCTATCTCTCCCATCTCTTTATCACACCACCCCTCAATTGTCGCAGGAGAATGACAGCCCGATGACAGTCGTGTGTTGTTGTTACTGCCGAACTGTTAATCATTTTTTTTTGGTGTGTGTGTATCGCTATTTGTGAGTTTCTTCGTGAGCGTGGATTGCGTGTGTATAGCACTTATTTTGTGAAGGTTTGAAGAAATTTGACCCACGTTGTCTTCATCTGCCTCAATTTCCCTGCTGGCGTGCGATCACCTCCGGACTTTTGTCGGAAGGTAAACGCTACAATAATGGAAAGTGGGCCCTTCCCTTTGGTTGTGCATGCAAAATTGATTGGCTGTTGATTGCTTTTCAACTGTGAACTGCGGGTCTCTACAATGTTCACGCACCTTTCCCTCTTTCATTTCCGCCTTTTCCTCTCTCCCTCCCTCCCACCCTCGCTCCCTCCCCCCCCCTCCCTCTCTCCTCCAACTTACCCCTTGCGTGCGATTGGTCGGCTCGTTCGCAAGCGGTCTCGTCGTTGGTTGGGCGAACAGGTTTTGCCGGTGGGATGGGCCCAGGACCTTGCCGATGTCTCCGATACCCCCCTCTCCCCTTTCGCCTAACATTTTTCCCTCTTGGAGGGGCCGCGCTCCGCCACGCCACATCTCGTCGCGCCCATCCATGGGCGCTCAACAGTGCGGGATAACATTTATGCGGGAAGAGACGCGTAAAAACGGTTGCGAGCGCGATAGACGCGGCTGACTTGAGCAGGCCGCGGGGGTTTTCCGCGTGGCGGCGGGTCGCTCGCGGGCACACTGCTCTGTCGCCCCAGACGCCCGCCGAGCATACGCCCGCGCGCGCGTTTCGGTTTGTTTGCGTTTCTTCTGTATATCTTTCGTGTGTGTTATGATTCGACGACAGGCGTCGGTCGCAACGCGATATACACATGCAGAAATGGGAAGTGGTACGCGGATGGTGCGGGCGTATCTCCGCGCCACATCCCTCCCCTCACGCATACCTCACGCATTCTGCTGCTGGTAGATTGATAATAGGGGATCATAGCAGGCGACAGTGTGAGCTGTGAGCCGACCCCATCCTGCCCGCCGCGGCGACATATCGAGACACCCGGGCTCAGACTGTCGCGCGCGACGCTGTGGGACCGCGCTGCCACCCTCCACCCCCTCCACCCTCAGCCCCACACACTTTGTCCCGCACCCTGCTAGCTCTTTCTCCTATACGTGTAGCGTGCGCGCGCGTCGAACGAAATCGCTTCGAGCCACTTTGAAATTGCCCCCCACTCTCTTCAGACAAATATGGTTTCCCTTGACGGAACGTGTTTATTCAAATATATTGATATTGACACCTCCTTCTCTTCGTGCTCCCCGCCCCCCCCCTACCCCTACCCCGCCGCGGGGCCTAGGCGCGCGCGCCACCTCCCGTGCGTGAGCGGGAAATGTGTTATCTGCAGATTTGGAGAGGGTCTGGGCGAGGCGGCGCCGGCGACACGGGGGCGACGGGACCCGGCAGCGTCACCGTAAGTGAAAGAAAAAAAATGTTGTTCGCGTTTCGATTTGCTTTTTGTTTAAAGTGACGGGGAGGTGGTATGAATTTGTTCGGTCCACGGTAAAAATAGTTTCTTGTATTCCAAGATCTTTCTTGGATCTTATGGAGAATACCAATGGAGATTCAAGGCAGATCTTGAAATAGAAGAAACTATTTTTACCGTGTCTTGCTTGCTGCGAATGGGATTCCATGTCGGGCTCCACTGTTAAAAATTCCGTTACGGAAGTGCTACGCAACGCACCGTATTTTTTTATTTATTTTTTTTTTTTTTTTTTTTATTTATTTTTTTTTTTTTTTTTACGGCCACCCGTATTTCTGAAATACGGGAGAAATCCGTAGTAGGAAGTTACGGGCTTTTCCGTACCTACTCTTACATGCATATAGGATCCAATGGCAATAACTAGTTTTCGTCAAAAGTGCCCCGGAAAACACAAAATACGGTATTTTGGTGCACGGTCTGGTCAGTAGCCGATCGTCCCGTAAATTTAAAAATTGTTAAAAACCAGCTAACATATAAACCGGTCCATCCCGTCAAAATTCCCGTTGTAATTTTTGAGAGTGTCAGTGGAGAATATCTTTTCCCATTCTCGCCGCGCAGTGCTCAGATGCGAGGCGGAGCTGTCGGTGATTATCGCGCCGCCGGCGGCCGGAACTACATTTACGTCGCTGATCTGTGCGCCGCATTATAAATGCAAGCAGGGAAGAAGAGAGTGAGTGAGGGGGAGGGGGGGATTGGAACCTAATAAGGAAGTTGAGCACCACCAGCTTATTTTCCGTAACCTGATTCCCTGAACATTTCGCGTTCACTGAGATTACAACTTTGCCCGGGCTCCCTTTACTTTTAAGCAGAGGGGGAGAGAGAAAGAGACAGACGGAGAAGACGGTGGGAGAAGGGGTGGGGGGGAGGGTGAGGTGGTTCATAAATTTGCAATGTGATTTTGACTCTGCACTAATAAAAAAATAAAGAGAGGGGGCATAGGTTTGAGGGTGCACGGTGTGGGTGGCCGGGGGTGCAAGAGAAAAGAATGTTTGGAGTGAATGGGAGAGTGAGAGTAAGGAGGTAGCGGCTCTGAAGTGCCTACTCGCTTGCTGCCCTCTTCTTTGCGTTCTCCCCCTCCCCCTCTCCCTTCTTCATGCTTCTCCCTCTGCCCCCCTCCCCCCGGCCGCCAGGTGGCGAGCTATAGCGAATGAATAAAATAGGGCCCCGTGTTTTGCCCCGGTGATGCCCTCATCACCTCCTATTGTTATTCCGGCTGTAACTCGACCATTTTTTGCCCCCCAAGTAGTCTCCACCCAGTCCCGCCACGCCCCCGCAATCGCCTGGCGCGCCCATCTTTTATCTCTTCCCCTCCTCGGACAGTGCTCTTCGGAACGTTACTCGACGCACTGATTTAATGATGGAGTGAAGAGCTATTTCGCAATGTTTAACACGGTAGTTGTGGTAAAATAAAGCTCTATCACTTATATTTTGAATAATTGATGTATTAATTTCCTGAAAAGTAGAAATCATCGATGAACGCCTGTTTTTTTTTGTGTCTTGAAGATCGCGCATCAAGTATTGTCAGGATCCCGAATCACTTTGAATTCAGCCACGAACCACGAAACACAAGTACACTACGGCATACACGCGTATCGCCAGCTGTGCCAACAGCCGCGCGCGTACTGAGATTAGCCTCACAACATTGTTTCAAAAATGCGCCCGGGTCGCTGTGCGCTTAACAACGGCCATAAAACAAGGAACGGAGAAAAACCCGTGACCTAATCAGGCGGCCTCTACAACTGTATTACGGAACGACTTGACGAGGGTCTCAGATTGCGGGCGATGAAGTGAGAGCTGATGATGATTTGCCTACGGAATGAGATTGCAGCCCCAACTCACCCTTCCAGTTTTACCCCCTACCCCCAAGCTACCCTACAGCCCGTCATGTACAGTCACGCATATGCCTCGTGCGCTCATCCACTCAACAAGCCGCCTATCACGCAATCGGACCCGCCCCCACCTCCCCTCCACGTCCGTCCTTTTCCGAGCGCTCTCTCTCTCTCTCTCTCTCTCTCTCTCTCTCTCTCTCTCTCTCCCTCCCTCCCTCCCTCCCTCCCTCCCTCCCTCTCCCTCTCCTCACCTCTCTCTCTTTCTCTCCCTCTCTCCCTCCCTCCCTCTCCCTCTCCCTCTCCTCTCTCTCTCTCTCTCGTCATAGTGACACGCTGGGGACACTACATGGCGGGACAACGGCGATAGAACAACTGTCACGCTCGCTGTGCGCGCCACTATTCTGTAACACTCTCCGCACATTACCGCGACTGCGGCGTAACCAAAGTTGAGTGTGAAAGACGAGGCGGGACGCTTCGGGGACCGCGTGCCCAGGCGCTCTCTTCAGTGTCGCCATCTCTCTCGCCCTCCTGTCCCCTCCGCGTCTATCTCTCCCCCTTTTTCGTGCACACACGCGCGCTCACACACACACACACACGCACACACCCAGAACTAGACGTTCAAGCTCTATCTGGAATAATCCTAGCTGCACCACTGGATGGAGAGAGGACGGAGGTCGAAAACAAAAGCCAACGGCAAGTTTTTCTTATGCCTCCTGCTCGTCTGCATTGCTCTGGGGTTACAGTAGTGAGTGAGGGGGTGAAAGTAGCAGGAAGGCTGGCGGGCCGTTTCTGAGAGGCGCGTTGAAAGCGATTTTTCCCCCCTGCGGTGAACATGTTTCTGCAGTAAAAGCGGCTAGGCTCTCACATATTTTTTTGATCCTTATGCCACTCTTGGTAATTAGACGGCCGCTCGGGCCGTGCAAAATCGACCTGTTTTCACTGTCTATAGTGTTTTACCTTTTCAAAAATCTCCTTTTCAATAAATTAGAAAAATAGAGAAAAAAAACGTGCCACTCGAGCAGAAAAAAATTCCCTTTACTCGGGATGAAAAATAATACTTCAGCAAGTGATACTGAATTTTCTAGAAATTCTGTTATTGGTGACGAAAATATATCAGAGGAATGTGAGATCGTTTGTAAAACTAGAACTGTACTTCGTGCCAAAAAATCTTTTGGCCGTTATTCAATGTGACCGGGCGGTTCGATGCGGTGGCTGTCGTGACGGCGCAAGGGACTATAGCGCCGCGTTTGCCTGCCGATAGCGGACGAGGGCCGTGATGGCACGATCTCGTGCAGATAGCGCGCGGCCGGGCGCAGGCTGCCAGCGGAGGACGTCCTACTTTGGAAGCGCTCTCTGAGGAGGAGTACACGAGGGGCGGGGGGAGGAGAGAGAGAAAGAGCGAGAGAGCGAAAGCGGGAGAGCTTGCTGATGTGCTGTTAGAAAAGCACAACCATATGTTTGTATTATGTTACGCTGATGCTTTTTTGCTGCCTTATCACCTTGTTGCCACCCACGATTTGCCAACGCTTGCGAACGCGCTGGCGCTGCTTTCCTTCCCCATGTACGTGTATGCGTGCGTGCGTGTGTTTGTGTGTGTGTCTGTGTGTGTTAGAGAGAGAGAGCGTGTTTGTGTGCACGCGGGTGGGCGTGCCTGTGATAAGTAGCTCGGTACGGTATAGGTGTGTGTCCTGAAAGAGCCGACATGGGGAATAAGGGAAGAAAAGAGATTTGCGGGGCGTGTGGAGGCGCGAGGGTGGGGGTTCTGCCTTTCATTGGCTCGAAGAGAGGTAAGCAACCTTTTTTCCGAATTCCTTCCGCCTCCCCCCACCTCCCATTCTCTCTCTCTCTCTCTCTCTCTCTCTCTCTCTCTCTCTCTCTCTCTCTCTCTCTCTCTCTCTCTCTCTCATTCTCAGTCTGTCTCCCTCTGTCTCCCTCCTCATCTCCCCCTTTCTTCTCTTCCCTCTGACCCTGCCGCTGACGAGGGCGACACACTTCGCTCCGCCGCCGTTTCCCCACAATTGAACATCTCTCCCGAGCGCCGCTACATCGCGTCCGCAGCCGCCGCCGGAGCTCTGCCTTACGCCCAGGGTCTGCGCGCCCGGAAAATGTTAGGCCTGAAGAAAAAAGGAAAAAAGAAAAAAAACGTTATGTATTGAATTTGGCACCTCTGTATTGTTTTGTTGGAAGGAACGTCGGAACGTTGGAGCTTAATACGTGTCGACGCTTGTACTGAATTGACCTAGAGGTATTAGATCTTACCACTTCCAGCCATGCTGGTGATGCCATATGCCATACAGGTGTGTTGGTCGTGCTGGTGGTGTCTCGGTATTCGTCGACCGCTAGTAACGCGGGTTCCGTCGTGCTCGACCCTCACATAGGCTTATTGACCATTTTCCGGCCCTGAGCCGCGAGGCGTGCCCCCCCGCCTCTGCCCTACGCGCTACACCCCGCCCCGCAGGGGAGGCCCGCGGCGGCCCCGCCCCGCCCCGCCCGCCACGGACCGGAGGTCCCAGCGGGCCGCCTCCGCAGTGTGCAGATTGCCTATTTTACGGTTGTTCGCCCTCGAAGAAACTATAAATTGACCCCTTTTGCTTGCACTAGTTTTCCAGGTCACTTTCCTGTGAATTGCTGCGCGAGCAGTTATCTTTTTCCCTCTATCCTATCCCTCCCTAGGCGCAGCCCCACGCGAAGGCGATCTGCTGCTGCTGTGTCGTGGGCCTTCGTTATCCGCGGAAAGTCCGCGACACGTCCCCCCTCTCTATCCTCTTTGCAGAGGACGCGCCTCCTCTATCCCACCTCTTTGCTATCCTTCTCCGCCCTCTGGCCCGGCCCAGAGTGGACAACACGGCCGCTCTATTCCGGGCACGTTCGCTTTGCATTCGACGCTCCCTGCCGGGCTTTTCCGTTTGCTGCCCGACTGGCACTTCCCTCCGCGCGCGCGCACACACACACACACACGCACACGCACACATCTCCCCTCGCACACACACACACACATACACACGCCCGGTTGCGCCCCTCGGACACACTTCATCCAGAACAAATCTCCGCTCCGTTGCCTTCGTCGCCGGGAGAAAGTGGCTGGCTGTGCGACGGGCCTGGCTGCTCCTGGCTCCAGGAGTTCGCCCTAGGGACCGCGTTCCTGTTTCCTGGAGTATAGGTCCTCCGCTGCTTGCCCGCAAGACGTTAGACCGTCATACGTTATTTCACTTAGGTTCCTACCGTGAGGGAACCAGGCCTTGTACCCTGCTTACCCTTCTGACTGTCCGGAGCGCAGTTAGTTAGAACTATTGGGTGTGTGAGAGAGAGAGAGAGTCGAATCGAGAGGTACCTGCACTGAAGGAAGCCACACGGTAAAAATAGTTTCGTGTATTTCAAGATCTGTCTTGGATATCCATTGGTACACGCTCAGATCTCTAACTGACTTTTTTCACTGTAATGTGTAAGGACAATGAAATTTGTCTACAGATGATAGATATTCGTTTTTAGACATTTTTAGCTAAAGACAAAAACGTTAAGATCTAGAAATTAAAATGACGTAATGTATGGACTAAAATGTTTATTCTAGGGTAGTACAGTTTTCTTTTTTTTAAATAAAGAAAACTGTACTACCCTAGAATAAACATTTTCGTCCATTTAGATGACATTTTTCTGTATAGCTCCGACTTTTTTCTCCCTAGAAAATGAGCTCTGTCAACAAAAAAGTTTCCTTTGAAGACAAATTTCATCACAAACCTATGGATATTCCACTCTATAGTGAAAATAGTCCATTTCAAGTCTGAGAGTGTATTCTCCATAAGATCCAGGAAAGATTTTGAAATTCAAGAAACTATTTTTACCGTGCAGAGAATCAACGTGGACTTCTCGAAGACGCATGTGGTGCAAGCACTGTGATAAATAATATATTCGTAGATTTACGACATTTTTTGTAAATTCCTGCTCGTAATTAAATTTCAAGTCCAGATGAAGTGCTTGTAATTTGACGATTTTTTGGGGGTAATTTTCGATTACACTGTGAAAAAATTTCCCTTAAACCTGCCATTATATTTTTCTCAGTGAGCCCCGCAGGACCTCGCTCTTTCTCTCTCTTTCTCACCCCATTTCGCTCAGCCCGCGTGTGCGGCGCAAATCTCAGCGGGTGCAGGCCAGCCGCTGCCAGAGGGACTGTCTGGAGAGCGCCGGGACGCTGCGCCGCGCTGCGGTGTGGCGGACGGATGTGGACTTGGGACTCTGGAGGCTCCAGCAGACCAGGACTGGAGGAAGGAACAGGGCCTCGGCTCTGCCGTCTGAAAGTCTCTCTCCTGCCTCCGTCCTTGTCGCACGCATGGGGCACTTCCCTCCCCAACATGGGGCACCGCCATAGGTGCGACAAGGGCGGAGGCGCGAGAGTGATCTTCGGAATCTGACGGCTGGCCGTCCGCCGTATGGAAAATATCTTGGCTCAACGTCGCGCGGCCGACCTTTGAAGTGTAAAAGAAGGTGTCCACGGCGCCGCCCCCTTTTACACTCACACGGCGCCCGCCTCTCTTTGCTGTCTTTTCCCTTGGACTCGCGCGCGCGCGCCCTTGAGTCAGGTCAAAAGCTCGACACATAAACATGAGAGTAGCCGGACTGAGCCGGCGGGGTTGGTCCGGGTCCGGGCCGGCCGGCCGTCCGTCCGGGCCGGGGGACCGCGGTCAGACTCCGGAGCACTATCGGACGGGACGGACACCTTTTAGCGGGGACACATTGCGCGCCGCGCCGCAGAGGGCATGCGGCCGAGGGGACCCGACCCAGCCCAACCCCCGCCCCGCGCGCACGGACTACACTCCGCCGCACACGCGATCGCAAAACTGCGATGTGGTGCCGATGATGCAGCTAACGAATGAAACAAAGTAGTTTGAGGTTTTGCCTGTTTATTTTCTTTAGTTCTCAAAAATTATGTCCACTGATAAACCAATGGCCTCCTCCTACGGAACGCCAATTCGGGACCACTTTTCATTCCGAGAATTCGCATACTCACTGGAGAAGGCCAATTTTTGGCATTAAAAGTGGCACGAAAACTAACTGGCATTCCTCGGAAAAGGCCAATTTTGGCATCAAAAGTGGCCAAAAAACTGGCATTCCTCGGAGAAGGCCAATTTTTGGCATTAAAAGTAGCCGTAAATTGGCCTTCGTAAAAGAATGTCCATTCTATGGCATTAAAAGTGGCCACACTGCGTTTACAGTGTCATCATTTAAAGTCGAATCTGCCGCACTAAGAATGGCGGATTTCCGGAATGAATAAATTGTGTCAGCGATCGTGGAGCGAAAACGGTGCATACGCGGGTGGTGCATATGCACAACCCGCGCCTTGCTCCCCCGCACCAATGCCGCGCGCGCGCGGACTCTTTGCTGGTTCAGCGTTTTGCCCTGACTCGTCGAGCCTCTTACCTTTTCATCCTTCACCCACCCGAGCATACGAGCGCCTCGCGCCGCTGCACTCCACCCCACGAGCCAACCCCTGCCCCCCCCCCCCACCCCTACCCCGCCGTTCCCCGCAGCCCACGCCCTCTCTCCGCTCGCCAGCACCCCTATCCGCCTCGAGCACATTTTTACGACGTTTTCCAACTTATCCTTTATTGCCGTACTGCCGGCGCGCCGCCGCTGCCCGCCCGGCCGGCTTGCCCGGCCTCCGCATCGTAAAAATTGTTTTATTCCCGTAATGTCCGTGTATTTCCGCACGCACTGCGCGAAATCCCTGCGCGGTTCATTACGGGGGACGCGTCGCGGGCCGGACCCCCGCGTGCCGTCATCATCCACGCGAGGACTGCTCCGTCACTCGTTCCCGCTGCCGTCACCCGTCGGGCACCCGTCCCGAGTCTATCGTCAGACTTTGAGGCTGTTTCAAGGAGAAAAAAATTATATGGAAATGGAATTTTTTTTTCAAAGCTGAATTTTCTCAAAATCTTGAGGATTAATTATTTTTGTAAATCCGTTTTTCTGAAAGTTTTCCCCTTCCTAGTTTATTTCATATTTCTAGGTGGGTCACCGGACCTCGAGGGTTGGTCCCGGCGCTGCCACCCATAGGCTGGCTGGAGTGCATGGCGTGATGGATAGCGGGCGCGGCTATACTCCAGAGAGCCGTCGTTGAGCTGACCGGCGTAAGAAAGAGAGCAGGAAAGAAAGCTGACCAATCACCGACTGAGGAGCGGTGGCTTCTCGCGGCGCGCCAAGAACAACTTAGGACGGTTGTCGAGTCGATCGTACAGGAGAGAACTTGCAGCGGGCTAAAGGTTTTCAGGGAACGACCTCGGATTGCGGCTTCGCGCTTCGCAGGGAAGAAAAAAGAAAAGAAATAAATAATTATTGGGGAAAAGGGGGGGAGGGGGGGTGGCAGGCTACTGACCTGGAAGGCACTCCCGTCGTGGCCGCTACCGTCTGTGACACCTGTGTGTTCCTGTCCATGCTGATCGGCAAGGACTAATTTCATACCGTCATGGATGTCGCAGGAGCTGATCTATATTTCAGGAAGACACGACTTCCAGCTCTGGCACCTGCTCCGGCGCACCGTACCTGTGCCCTCTATACCCGCCGCCCTCCAAACTTCTGCCCCGCTTCCCATTCTGCTTCCGAATTTTATTCTGACAGCGCTGTCTGCCTCTCTTTGTTTCAGGTAACTTGGCCGTGCGGCGTATTACGGATGACTCGTAAGGACGGCAGCGCGCTGTCGGGACCAGTCGCGGGTGGTGAGAGCTCCGTCCGGCCCTGCTGTTCCTGCGGCCCCCGCCGCCCTCACCGCCCCCGCCGCCCCCGCCGTCGTCATCCTCCTTCATATCGGCCGCCGCGCCGGAGTCTCGGCAGGGACGCTCAATGGGGTGGGCGGCCCGCGGGGGTGAGTGGGAGTTGGCGGGGAGGGGGGGTGGGGGAGGTCCTCAGGAGAGAGGATGCGTCGGGCCGCTTAATACTTTGTTTAGTGCGGCATTAATCTCGACCGGCGCAGAGAGAATGGAGAAGAGAGAATGGAGAAGAGAGAGAGGGAGAGAGAGAGAGAGAGGGGGAGGGAGAGGGAGAGAGAGAGAGAGAGAAAGAGGGAGGGAGGGAGGGAGGGAGGGAACAGAGAGACAGACAGATACTGAAAGAGAGCTCACGACGAGCGAGTTATCTCTGCAGCCATGCTCTCTCTCGCGTCAGGAGGTCAGTCAGTCCAGCAGTTGGCTTTAGTGTGCGTGTGTGGGCGAGAGAGAGAGAGAGAGAGAGAGAGAGAGAGAGAGAGAGAGAGAGAGAGAGAGAGAGAGAAATTGAAATTGAAATTGAAATTGGTTTATTGACGACTTATACAATAGGGCTATTGGCCCCGCTAGCGTACAAGCCGGCTCTCAAAATAACAATGAAAATAAATGTTTAAGTGGTACAACATAAATGATAAATAAAGAAAATAAAGTAACAGAAGTAGTGTAAATCACAGTTTGAATCTTAAGTATCTCTTAAGAGAATAGATTGACGAGATTTTATAAAGTTCAAGGGAGTTCCAGAGATTACAACTTTGAATGTAAAAAGACAGTTTGAAAGCTTCAGTTCTAGGGGTGGAATATTTTAGTAACATGTTATTTGACCGAGTTTTCTTATGCAAGGGCATAAACTCATACGATTTGTAGAGGTATAATGGGTTGCCATTGAAGATTATTTTGAATACCATAGATGAAATAATAAATCTTTGCCTTCCCTCTAGTTTTAGGAAATTCAGCTCATTATAGAATTGTGTTATATGTTGGGACTTCTTTACATTACAGATAAACCTGACACAGGCATTTTGAGCTCTTTGTAATTTTGTAAGATTAGTTTTTGAAATATTTGTACATAAGGGTAACAAGTAATCAAAGTGAGGAAATATTAGAGCTTGGACTAAGGAGCGCCTGACATGTAATGGTATGTAAGAGAAGTTCCTTCTGAGCTGTGATAATATGCTAAACACCTTATTAATTACATAATTACAATGTTCGTTCCAGCTGAGGGTAGGGTCCATTAAAATACCAAGGTTTTTAACAACTTGCTGATATTGAATAACATTCTCATTAACTTTAAGAGGCTGGTGATGATTTTGGTTGAATTGACCAATGTATGCTGCTGAGCCCATGACAATGGCTTGTGTTTTATCAACATTCAATATAAGATTATGACTATTTACATATTCAGTAATGTTTGAGAGGTCGGTCTGCAACTGCTCTTTAGCTGTATCATACAAATCCAGAGGAAAGTGTAGATATAGCTGGATATCATCAGCATACATATGATAGTTACAAAATTGTAAAACACTTGGTAGATCAAATAAATAGATTGCAAATAAAAGAGGTCCTAACACACTCCCCTGTGGCACACCCGTTTCAACTTCTGTCCATTCTGACTGAAAATCTTCACCAGCATACACTCTCATTAATCTACCTTTCAGATAGGCTTCAAACCAAAGTATCACTGATTCAGAGAAATTTAAAAATTTTAACTTAGTTAACAGTAAAGTATGGTGGACACAATCAAATGCCTTACTCATATCTAGGAGAACAAGAATGGATAGCAATCTATTATCAATAGCTCTTCTAACATCATCAGTGACTTTTATCAAGGCAGTTGTGGTATTATGACCTTTCCTAAAGCCTGACTGGTAGACAGGCAGAATGTTCTTTTCACAAGCAAATTCATTAACCTGCTGGTAAACTAGTTTTTCTAACACTTTTGATAAAAGGCATAAAATACTGACTGGTCTATAGTCTTGACAAGTTTGAGGTTTCTTAACTTTAGGTATAGGTCTTACATTACCCATTTTCCACAAATCAGGAAAACAACTACTTTGTAGACTGAAATTAAATATATGCTCAAGGACAGGGAGTATAAGAGGTAGGAACAGTTTAACAAATCTCACAGAAATTAAGTCTACTCCCGTAGAATTAGACTTAAAGCTAGTAACAGCATCAACAATTTTTTCTGGTGTGACATACTTGAAATAAAATCTATCATCACAATGGCTTGGACTAGGCTTCTCATAATTTTTCAGTATTTTTTCTGTCATCTGTCATCTGAGAGAGAGAGAGAGAGAGAGAGAGAGCGGTGAGGAGTCGTTGCGCACGGATGTCAGGAGAGCTGGGAGTCGCTTCGGCACGGGCACTGCGGATCGTGCACTACCCCTTTTTCATTTTTTTCTTTTTTTTCTTTGTTCCCCCTTTCTTTCCTCTCTTGCCTTGTTTGCGCCTTGTACGAGGGGGCCACCGGGGCCACCACTCCCGTAATCCTGTGCACAATTCCAAGTGAAATCCTTGTGTAATCCTTGTAATATTAACCAAATTTTGAAGAATTGCCACAAAATTCCACGTAATTCTTCTCATTTAAAGGTTTTAGCGCGAAAATTCATGTATAATCCCACAAAATTCATGTGTAGTAATCGCTGTAATCACGTAATCCTGTGTTCATCCTAAATCAAAGTGGTGGTCCCCTCGGTCTTGTCCTTGCGACAGTTGTGATCATGCCGGCGCTCTACAGATATGCAGCAAAAGGGAAGACATTTGCGGCGACGAGTCCTTTGGAGGGGTTGGAGTGGGGGGTACAGTACATGGAAGGCCGCGTGCGAAACCACGTCACGTTTGGCAGTAATGCTCTTGCACAATTGATTTGTTTTACGCGGCCGGAATACGCCGTGTTGTTGTTATTCAAAACACCAATTAGACGGCGCGGATAGCATGAAAATAATTGGCCCCGTTTGGGTGGAAGGCCCGTGAGCCGGGCCGGCCGCCCTCCCGCACCCTGGTGCATGCCTCCTCAATCGGATGAGATACCCCACCGCGCCCCCGCTAACTCATTAATAAATCCGCACCGAGGAAAGCACGGCCTTTCCCTCACACCTGCTGCGGGGTCCAATGCTTTATTTACATTAGCTTTCCTGGTAACGTTCTGCCTGCATATCTCTCTCTCTCTCTCTCTCTCTCTCTCTCTCTCTCTCTCTCTCTCTCTCTCTCTCTCTCTCTCTCTCTCTCTCTCTCTTACATCACTCTATCGCTCTCACTCTTCTATGACGATAAAGTAAAGCATGCGCAGGGACGTAATTAGGGGCGATGGGGGCGATCGCCCCCCCCTCGGGTCCCCTAGGGGGACCCAAATTTCCGATTTTCGGCTGTCATACGGGGCGCACTGAGCCGCAGTGGTGGCCCCGTGTGCGGCCCTCGCCCCCGCCTTTCTTGAGTCCACAGAATACAATACACAAAAACGTAACGGAATACTAGACATTAAAGTAGAATTCGAGGTTTGCCCCTGAAGTTAGGCAACCCGCGATGCATCCCCCCCCCCCCCCCCTCCTCACACATGCCCTAATTACGTCCCTGAGCATGCGTAGAACGTAATACGCGAGCTGACCTATTTATCCACGACTTGATTTCTATGTATGAGGCAGCCGCCACTTCACCCTTTTTCCAAAAGCTCGCGGCCCGGTCGCGTGTCTATTGGACTGATTTCTGCTGCTGGCCCCGCCCCGCCCCGCCCCGCCCCGCCCCGCCCCGCCCCGCCCCGCGCACGTGTGGGCGGGTACCCGCTGCACCCATATCATCCCCGGGGGCGGCAGGCAGTCTCGACGGAGAGAAATGCACGCCGCTTTGTCCCTGCTCCTTGATGTATGCTCGCCCGACGGCTCAGAGTCTACTCCCCCCCTCCTTTCCCTTCCCTTTCTCTCCCTCCCCTTCCCCCTAAGGCCCCCTCTGCAGCATTAACCCTCTAACACGACCCTCCTGTACTTGTACCTGAGCTGACTGCGTCTACCCTTATAACGAACAGCTCACCAGCGCGAGGGCACACACACAGAGGAGGAATGCCTTCTCTGGAACTGAGAAAATATTTTCTGCATTCGTTTTTAGGATTAGTCGATTACATTGACGTGCATCGAGTGAATTTTTCATGGGACTCCAATGAAGTTTTTTTTTCTTTTTTTTTCGTATTTTCTTTCTAGGAACGTGGATTATAAGGGACCGCCTTTCCCAGCCTCCCCCTACACAGCTCGAGGGGTGAAAGGTGTTTTTGTTATTTATTTATCTTCTATTTCTATTGCCTTCACGCACCTCGCCTCTCTCTCTCTCTCTCTTGGCTAGTCCTGTCTCCTGTCCCGCCCCTCGCCGTTGAGGTCGATGTGCCCTGGGAGCGCTCATCGCTCCCGGCACGGCACGCCCCAGGTCGGACCAGTGGGCCCCGCCGCGGGGGCCCAAAGGTAGCGCCGCCCCGCCCCGCCCCGTCTTATTCTCCGAATCTAGTCGGACTTTATTGCGTTATGGAGAGGAGAAAAAAAAAGATTGCCGAAGTGCGGGGGCGTGGCGTGGCGTTGCGGGGGGTTTGAGGGCAGCGCGGCGGGGCCGATGTCTGGGAGGGACGCGTTTGTTTTTCTTCATTTTCCCCGCCCTGAATGCATTATCGCCGCGCTTAATCGGTGGATTAACTCCCCTCTCCTCCTACTACCCCCCACCCCCCACCCCTCGACGGACGCCGTCTCATTATTTTTATTCTTTATTATCCTTTTCTCCCTCGCCGCCTCCGCAGTAAGATATTGCCCCAGTGCTGCTGCTGGGACTTCAGCGCGTCAGCGAGCGGCTGCAAGGCGGGCAGCTACGCTTGTCGCGCGCACCCCGAGTCCTTCCTGTCGCCATGGCGCTTAAAATAAGAACGGGGCTTGGCCTGCGTCGTGGGTGTTCATGTCCTGGAGGACTTCTGGGAGCCTGGACTTCCGGTATAGAAGGGGAGGGGGGAGTGTGGGGGGGGGGGGGGTCCACGGCTGCTGCAGCGGGTCCCGGGCAGCAGGGCGGCGTGGGGAGGATGCTGGGCGGGCTAGCGGCCACGGGGGTGTCATCGTCAGCACATACAGCCCCCTCAGCCGGCCTGCTCGCCGGACTCTCTCTCTCTCTCTCTCTCTCTCTCTCTCTCTCTCTCTCTCTCTCTCTCTCTCTCTCTCTCTCTCTCTCTCTCTCTCTCTCTCATTGCGGAGGCACGTCCTCCACCGCGCAAACATTTACGGCGTGCGCGGGACTGGTATGACGTGGAAGAGTCGGAAGGGTTGGCGGCGCGCAGCGCGCGTGTACACTGCAGAAGAGTGTTTGTACATACCTATTTATTTTGCACTCTTAGTTTCGTTTTAAATGTTTTACGCTTGGTCTCAAATTCAGAATACCGTGTTGAAATTTGTCTCATTAACAGAGTTTTTGAAATTGTGAAGAACAGTTGTAGGTTTATAAAAAAAATTGTGCACGAAGTGGAGTTGTAAAATTGCAATTTATCGTAAATTTACAAACATTCTGCATCGACTTGAAATTAAATTACGAGCAAGATAGAGTTGTCGTAAATTTACAACGTATTTCGTAAATCTTCATTTTCTAAGTAAATCGTAGATCTACAGAGATTTTTGGCATAATGAAGAAAAAGTCGCAATAATAATGCACGTTTGTTTTCTTGTCGGAGGCGACTTGCGCTCAGCCCGTCGGTCTTCAAACACTTCCTACACATACACCGTGAGCATGTTGTATGCCCTGCTCTACCCGTGTGTATATGGCGTGCGGTGCAGATGCATGCATGTAATCTGCTGCAGCTAATACCTTCGGGGGTGGCTCTCTATGCTCGCCGCTCGCCCCGCGGCACGGCCTACGGGTCGGCGATGGCTATCACAGCCATCATTCCCTCGCAATTTGCTTCGTCCTTGCGCGGCCTCTCTCTCTCTCTCTCTCTCTCTCTCTCTCTCTCTCTCTCTCTCTCTCTCTCTCTCTCTCTCTCTCTCTCTCTCTCTCTCTATCTCTCTCTCTCTCTCTCTCCCTCTCTGCCGAAGTGAAGTGCGCGCCGGGTTTTATTCGTCTCGATAGGATCTCTGTTGCTCTGCATGCTTTCGGTTGGGGTGGCCGGTCGCGCGGCCTCCTGCCCTGCCCTGCCCCGCCTCCCAATGGATCTCTTAGAGAACGTCGAGGTCAGACCGTCACGCCTCTGATTCTCCTCGATGCCGCAGGAAAAGCTGGCGTATGCAATGCGACTATTTGGTTCAATAAACCACAATGTAACTGAGATATGCATCATGCTGTGGCCAATTGACTCCTCAGGCCCAGACTGCCCAGACTACACCCCCAAAAATAATTCGCGTCAGAGAGAGAAAAAAAGTGGTTGGCCTATTTTTTTGTTATTTTTTTCTTGTTAGGCGCAGCTAATTTTCAAGCTACGGTGCCTATTTTCTAGCTATCCTGCTGTGAATATCTTCTGGGACTGGTGACGAATGTATGACGTGCTTAGTAACTAAATATTGTGAGTAGGAGATATATTTTAGGGTCTTACTCAAAACTGACCATCTTACCGTCCATGTAATCACTGTAAAATGCTTGCAAAGAATTGGTTCGTATTGCAAACTATTTTCTTTGTAAGTTGCAAAGAATTTTTAAGCATTGTATTACGAACTAATTCTTCGTAAGCTTAAGAACTATTTCTTTGCAATATAAACAAATAGTTTGTAAGAATTCTAGTAGCTTGCAAAGAAGTTCTTTGCAATACGAACAAATTCTTCGTAATACGAATATTAAAATTTCTTCGCAACGTTGCAAAGACTTTAGTTTGCAAGCCTTTTACAGTGATGGGCCCGCAGCAGCAGGTCATCTCGATTTAGGTGCAGGCTTCGACTGAGTGAGTGAGAGAGAGTTAGAGAGAGACGGTGCCGAGGACATGGCCACCTCCTTCTCCACCTCGGCGAGGCGACGCCACCTGCCGACCACCTGCCTCCCGCCAGACCCTCCGAGCTGGACGAAGCGTCTCCGCCATAAGGTGGCGCGGGGCAGAGAGAGAAGGGGTTTGGCGGGTGAAAGGGGTCCGGGGCTGAGGTGCGGGGGCGGCAAGGTGGCTGGAATGTCCTGATGAGGGGACGTGCCGGCCCGGCCCGTGAGGTGCCATAATGCGCGCGGAAAAGGAGAAGAAAAAGGGGAAAAAAGGCGAGGAGCGAGAAATTTCTCATACATCACAGTGGCGCGGACGACGACGACGATGACGACGCGATGAAAAATTGTTTGTTGCGCAGCGCGCATTAGGGTGGCACTGCTGTTGCGGCGTTGCGGTGGCGCGGGGGCGGGGCCGGGTCGAGCCGGGCCGCGCGCACCGAAATTTCATAAAGTAAAATGAATTATGATTGGTCTGTGTGCGCGGGGCGCTGTTGGAAAAAGCATGCGAAGTGAACCGGTTTTTATGTCATAAAAGAAAATAAAGAAAAGCTGCGGCGGAGATTTTTTTCCGGTTCGGGACGGCAGGGTGTGTTGAAGATTTGAACGATACTTTGATTTAATTTCCATATATTGATCGTGCTCTGTAGCAATTGTCGAAATAACCTTTAGTTTGTTTAATTCCATTATTGACCTTGATGTTGTGTGTTTTCAGCGAAAGCGTTTTCACAGGCGGAGAGGAGAAAGTATATCGGGACGCGGGGGAGAGAGGGAGGGGTGGCGGGAAGGCATATAGGAGAGAAACCCTATCACAAGCACCCTATTAAATCCGTCCCGCACGCCCGCCTAGGCGCGCCCGGCCCGGGCCTGTGTAAGAGACTGACATAAACCGCATCTGGCGAACGCCTTTGGGGGCGTCATGTCATTCTAGCCCTTCCCTCCCTCCCGCTCCACAACTTGCCTCGCCGTAAAGCGATCTCTCTCCCCTTCTCTCTCTCTCTCTCTCGCTCTCTCCCTCCAGCGCCGCGCGCGACGGTCCTCTCCTCCCCAAACTGCCTGCAGTGGTGGGTATAGGCAGCAGGTTTCTTCGCCGAATAACAATAATGCAATCTCATATTGCGAGGCCCGGCGCCCAGTCGTCGCGGCCGCCGCCACCCTGTCCTCGCATTCTGTGTCTCTGTCTCTCTGTGAAGGGTGAGAGAGAGAGAGAGAGAGAGAGAGAGAGAGAGAGAGAGAGAGAGAGAGAGAGAGAGAGAGAGAGAGAGAAATTTGAAATTTGAAATTGTTTATTTAGGTTTCATAGCAAAAGGGCCATAAATTGGGCCCCACAGGAGCATGAAACCGCTCTCAAAGTTAACAAGAATATTTTATAAATTTAACAATAAACAAAAAAATAAACGAAAAAATGAGTAACAGAAAAACAGAGAACAAAAATTTACATAAACTAGATTAATACAAAAATTATTTTTGGAGACATGACACAATATGTTTTTTAAGAGTGAAAGGATGTTTATAGCAGAGGTATCTGAAAATTTTGAACTCATTCCAAAGTTTGCAAGCTGAGACACAAAAAGATTTGTTATATTGCGTAGTTCTATGTAAAGGGATGACAAGATTTGAACCAGATTGTCTATTTGTACGATGGGTATGAGACGAGGAAAAGGTGAACATTGAATACAAATAATAGGGAGCTTTATACTTAAAAATCCTCCACATCAGGTTTCCTATTGCTAATTTTTGTCTATCAAGGAGCTTGAGAAACCCAATTTCTCGATAAGAGGATGAAATGTGTTCGTACTTGGGTATGTTAACAATAAAACGCACACTAGCATTTTGTGCTCTTTGCATCTTGATAGAGTTTGTAACAGATAAATCAGTCATTAATACAGAGGCATAGTCAAAGGACGGCAGAATAAGGCTTTCAACTACTTTCTTGCGAACGCTGAGGGGTAAAAAACAGAAATTTCGACGAACAATGGCTAATGTTCGGAACACTGTCTGCACTACTTTTATACAGTGAGGAGTCCATGATAGTGAAGAGTCAAATATTACTCCTAGGTTTTTTACAGTGTCCATGTATGGAATGTTAATACCATTTATACAGATTTCAGTCAGAGGTGTTTGTTTAAGTTTGGCAAGATATGCAGATGATCCAAAAATAATAGGCTGTGTTTTTTCAATGTTGAGACACAAATTGTGACACTTGGCATATTCAAGAATATTACAGAGATCAGAATTCACACAGTTAACAGCATAGGCTAAATTATTAACATCAAAATTAACATAAATTTGAAGATCGTCGGCATACATATGGTAGGAACAGTGACACAGGACTTCAGAAATATCATTAACATAAAGAAGAAAGAGTAAAGGACCAAGGACACTACCTTGTGGGACTCCAGTTTCAGAAAATTCCCATTCAGATATAAAACTTTTACCATCATATACTCTCTGGGTTCTGTCATGAAGGTATGAATAAAACCAATTTACAACTGAATTTGAGAAACCAAACTTTCGTAACTTTGTTAACAAAATCCCATGATGCACCTTGTCAAACGCTTTACTGAAATCTAATAAAACATCAAGCACCAGTTTTCTTTGGTCTATTGCTAGCCTTATGTCTTCTGTTACTTTAAGAAGTGCAGTTTGAGTGCTATGTCTAGCCCTGAAACCAGATTGTAGAGGGTTAAGTAAATTATAAGTTGTTAAATATTCATATACTTGTTCATGAACAAGCTTTTCCAGGACCTTTGACAAAATACATAGAATACTAACAGGGCGATAGTCTTTGCACTCAACAGGGTTCAGAGTTTTAGGAATAGGTAATATATTTGCCATCTTCCAAATGGTAGGAAATACTGCAGATTGTAGACAAAAATTAAATATGTGTTCAAGTGGACAAAGCAGTTCAATTAAACATAGTTTTAAGAAAGTAACTGATTGGTTGTCTACACCTTGGGCTTTTGATTTGAAAGAGTTAATAGCTGCAATGATATCAAGTGGAGTAACATACTTAAAGTAAAAAATATCATTTTTAGTGTCAGGACAGTTCTCATAATGTAGCATAGTATTATGGATAAGATTAATATTGTTAACAGTAGAAACTTTTAGATAATGATGGTTAAGATCATTAGCTGTGAAAGTAGAAGGCATACAACTATTATTTTTATTTTTAGAACATAGATTGTTTATATGAGACCATACTTCCTTTGAGGATTTGCTATTTTGGAAAACATTATGAAAATATTGAGCCTTTGCATTTTTAATAGCTTGTTTAGTTTTATTGCGGAGTTGTCTAAAATGTTCATAGTCAGATTTGTTTTTAGTGCGGATGTGTTTTCTTCTTGCTTTATTTCGTTGTGATATCATGTGTAGCAGGTCTGCAGTGAACCAGGGGGGATTTGAGTGTCTGATATTAATAGTTTTGACTGGCGCATACTTATCCATTAAATTGTTGATTATCACATTAAAATTATTTACCTTTTCATCAATTGATGGTGCATTATATATATCACTCCAAGAAATCAATGACACTTCACCCTTTAGCAACTCTACATCAACTTTTTTAAAATCTCTAAAAGAAATAGTTTGTTTGGTAGGAATACTCACTTGTAGTTTAGCAATGGCATATATTAAGTCATGACTAGAGAATCCTGGGGCTACCGTTTGGCCATGCTCTATTATTAAATCATTAAAATTACTGGCTATAACATCTAAAGTAGAATCACAGGATAATGTATGATAAGTAGGATCAAAGTTTAGATAGGTTAGGTCACACAAGGACAGGCATTCTTCCACATTATTTGAGTAAAAAGAGTTGCGACCAAAGCCAGCATTTAAATCACCACATAGCATCGCATATTTATAGTGAGGAAGAAAGTCAGACAACACAGTGACAACATTCTCCATAAAACCAACCTTAGGTGGCCTGTAAACACAAGCAAAAAGAATCTTGTCAGTAGAGCACTGTACCTCCAACACAATAAACTCTGGTTTGTAAGAATCACCATCAGATGTAGCAAGAACTTTGACTAGTAGTCTTTTCGAGACATAAACTGCAACTCCACCACCACTTCTATTATTTCTATTTACACAGAAGGCATTAAAATTAGGTATTTCAGTCTTGCTTGTACAATTATAGAATGTTTCACTCACACCTATAATATCAAAGGAACTGTCACAGAAAATATTATTAAATTCAGTGAAATGAACATCATCATTTAAAGATTGTGCATTTATATGAGCAACTTTTAAACTAGTTTTGTTTCTTCTAGAGATAGACTTTAAGAAGGGATTTAATAAATCAGACTTATCCATAAATATATGAACAAGAAATAAAGATACATAAACAACTTAAACAATCTTTGATAGATCCTCTTCACGCAGAATTTTTACGGTGTTTCTTGAGGACTCAGACTGCTTGGCAAGCAGGTTTCCATTTTTAATCCAAACGAATTTCCAGTTGGCTTCATTAGCCTTTTGTCTGGCTTTCCATCGTAGAGCCTTCAGTTCAGGGCTAACTTGGGCGTACACAAAAATTCTTCCACCAGTTTTGCCACCAACTATGTCACTATTGTTTATATCTATATTTTTCACTGACACAAGTTCTTCTCTCTTCTTGCGTGAGGACAGTTCAGCAATGATGGGCTTTGCCTTTCCTTCAACTCGGGTGGGCACTCTGTGGACACATTCAATATCCCGTGGGTGCAATAAAACATTAAGTTTTTCAGCCACTTTCATAACAATTTCTTCAACATTTTCATAAGGTTTTTCTTCTACACCGTGAATTTCTATGTTCTTTCTTCTCGAGTGGTTTTCAAGTTGAATCACTCGTTGCTTCAGACTATAAATCTCTCTGTCCTTAGCTTCACAGGTTTTGGTTAGACTATCAACTTTCTGCTGCATTGTTTTGAGTTGATGAAGAATGTCATTTTGACTAGACAGGATGTCATCATAATTACTGCTTATGTGCTCTTGGCTTTTCAAACATTCATTTTGACCATCCTGAAGTACTTTTAACATTTGTTTCACTTCAAACATACTGTTGTGTAGTTTCTTCATTTCATCCTCATCCTTCTGCTTCGGCGGCATTGTTTACGTACAGACCAGCGGCCAGACTGCGAATAGCAGATCAACTATAGGCACCGTAAACCGGTCCGCCACTAACCACACTTTTGAGTCACTAAAAAACTTTTCGTCACCACAAATTACACTGATAGTTCACAGTCGAGATTATTATCACCAAATGATCTCCGTTTTCTTCCGTTTCAGCCGGTATACGATAATAGACCAAACTCGATCTTTAACCACGGAAATAAGACTTTGAAAAACTGGCAAGAATATGGCGGCTTGTAAGAGCCTAGAGAGAGAGAGAGAGAGAGAGAGAAGGGACGCGGGAGATGAGAATTGGACGCGGCGGTCTGTCGCACGGTATTTGCTTTAGAGCCGAGCCGTGTCTGTGGCAGCCGCGCAGCGCGTGCTGTTCTGCGTAGGTTGGTACCTTGTTGCTCGCCAGACTAGTCGTCTCTCTCTCTCTCCCTCTCTGCTTGTTTAAGTTGATCGGGGGCGGGGAATCCACAGCCTCGCTTCCCGCGACTGGCACATTTCCTTGTTGCGGAATCTCCTTTTCAATACCGCGCCGTGTATCATTTTAATATTCGGATTCGTGGAAGGTTGAATTCTCGTTTACTTCTAGTTAAAAGGAGGGAAATAAACCTTTTCTGCCGTAGTGAATAACTGGGCAGGGTTTGCTTGCGGCGCCCGCCCCGCTGCAGCTTGTCGCCCGGCGTCCTGTCCGCTCTGCCGGGATGAATCTCGGGGATGCCTAAGTATACGCCTGGTGCTTACCGATCATGAGCGTGATTTTATGGCTGGAGGGCCGTGGCGCGCGGCGGGGCGGGGCGGGGCGGGGCGGGGCGGGGCGGTGAGCACGGCGCGGTGGAGACTGCTTGGCGCGCCCGGCCCGGCGCGGTGCTCTGTGCTCCATCATCTCCCTCCTTTTTATGCGCCTGTTTATCCCGCGCAGGGTGGCAACGCCCCCGCGCGCCGCGGGCTGCACTCGCGGGGCGGGGCGGGGCGGGGCGGGGCGGGGCGGGGCGGGGCGCACCGCGTACAGGTTTCATGAGCCGGATTCAGATAAAGCGCAGTGAGCTTAGCGCGTGAGGTTTACGGCCCCGAGGCAGTGTCGTCGGGAGACACTGGCACCCCCTCGCCTCCCTGCCCTCCACATCCCCCATCCCGCTCTCATTCCTCTGGAAATTCTCACCTCACGGCGGCCCTCGACCCGCGCTCTCGTGTTGGACTTGAGGTTTGCAGTGCCTTTCCTCTTTGGCTATAGCGGCACTCTTCGGCTCGGCGTGCTAACGTTAAGGGAACAAAAAAGGAAATGTAAAGTTGCTCCATCCACGAAAATGTTGTTTGTGAATATTTTTGATCCAGTGTTTTCTCCACTGCCTGGGAGCTGTGATGCCGCCGCCACACGGAGGAAAAACAAAAACGCCCCGCTCGCTTAAATAGGTATAGAGATTCATTGGGATGCGCCCTCCACAAAATGCGGCGCGAAATTTTTGGAACGTTGACTTTTAGTGTTCCAACAGCATTATACAAATCGGCGTATGTAACTTCTTCCCATGATCCATTTGTCTGGCGCATCATTGAGCTGATATTGATTACCTGGCTCCTGGCTGCAGCTAATCTGAAGGTGGTAATGATTTTAGTTAAGTTGTTGTTATGTTTGCTGTCCACATAGCAACTGTTTTTTCTTCTTTTTTCTGCCAAACTAAGATTTAGCTGCTTTGCGAATTATTTTTCTCCGTGCTCTCGTCTCGCGCTCGCTGTTTCCTTTTCTCCCTCCCGCCAACGCCGCCGCCGCCCTCTCTTCCGCGCGTGCCTGCTTCCGTGTTCCGGTTCCGCTGCTCACGGTAAGTTTGTCCGCCGCAACAGCAGACCGACGAGCAACAAACAACAAGAACAACAAGAGCAGCAAGGGGTTAATTACTTTCATTTATTCATTACCCGCGTCTAGGATTTGAGTTATCGCCCTAGCGCCAGCGTCCTCACCTGGCCGGGCCGCAGGCGCCGGCGCCCCGCCCCGCCGGGGCTAATGGATTAATATCGGGACGAATGAGTTATCGCGCGCCAGCCTGTTCTCCGGGTCGGGGTTAAATGTTTTGTCGAAACAGACAATACTATCATTACTGTCCCGTATTTAGCCGCGCAAAGTCCTGCGATTGTTCGACGACATTGCCGATAGCTAAGTTATAGACAGTTCTATATCTATCAATTGATATATTTATCAATTTAAAACCAAATCTCTGTAATTTTCGTTCAACTTTCTCTGCCATGAATTTCGTAGTTAGTAATATATTTAGGTGTATGTGTGCTTTTTCAGTAAACTGAATATGTTACAATCAATTCTAGAAGTTCGTGGTGCATACACTGGTAAAACAATTGTGTAGTTCTAAATAACACCTGATGTTCACCTGCGAATGTTTAATATTTAAACACTACATCATGTTTAGTCCAAACTATACATCAGCAAATGTTTATTTTCTAAACACTTTGCAAGTGTTCAGTTGGCTTTACTTTGCGCAGCGTGGTATCCCTATGCTTTTCCATGTGAAGCCTCGCCCAAGTGTATGCTTCTTTGCATCACAAAATGTTTAACCTCTAGACATTTACGAAGTGTATAGGTGCTACACATCTTGTCATGTTTAGTTCCTGCTAGACATCATGTCATGTATAGAACTGCCAACTATACACCATGATGTATAGAAACTAAACATTTGTTTTACCAGTGTACTTTCCCAGTTCTAGCGTAACTCTCAAGCTAAGATAACCTACTTCCAATTTTTTTTTTCCAAAACGCTTACTAAGCCTGTTACTGACTTTTTGTTAATGTATTATTTTAACTATATCCTCAAATTCGTCTGTCCCCACAATGCAATCTTCTGTATAAATCTTTGCCCCCCCCCCTTTTTTAGGCCACCGTTAGGGGAACCTTTTGCTCTCGCCCGTGAGTTCTTTTTATTATTTTGTTTAAATTCAAGAACTTAGTTTTGAAAGAAAAGAAGATGAAAGTATTTACAGTAATGCATACAATGCTGTCAAGTCAAGAGGAGAGAAACGGCATGTTACTGTTATTTGCAAGGTGGAGGTGTAGAAGCTGGCTGCGTACTCGTTCGTCTCTCTCTCTCTCTCTCTCTCTCTCTCTCTCTCTCTCTCTCTCTCTCTCTCTCTCTCTCTCTCTCTCTCTCTCTCGTGCCTCATACTACTTTCCGGCCCGCCTGCCTCTCCGCCCGGCAGCCGCGTCGCTGCTCTCCGCCGAAATGTTTTTTCCCCCCCGCAGAGCTCCAATTATCACACCGCCCTCATCGAAAGTTCGTTAATTCAAGGTGGCGTTAGTGTCGCCCCCACCCCTCCCCACTCCACCCGAGGGGAGTTTTGGGGTGGGGGGGATTATCCGGAGGGCATACTGGCGGCCTGCGGTTTCCGGCCTGGGGCCGATAGTTACCTGCCTAAGCGCCTCCTGATTTTAATTGTTTTCCGTGCCAGCAGGCGCGAGGCCGTGCCGGACGGCTGGAGTGCATGGCGTGATTTTCCCGTTCCCTCTATCTCGCTTCCTCCTCCCTGCCTCCCCCCCCCCTCCCCCCCGTACTTTTGGCTTAGGGATGGCACCGCGGCAACGTACAGACGCGGAAACTGGATTTGAAGTCTCATCCGCATCCCAATCATCAATGAAAGTTGAAGTTGGATGGATAGTTTGAAATTATTGTGACAGTTGTAATGTAAACTGCCATTGAGCAGCTCCCAGATCACGGTCGAACAATCGTAAACACAATGTTCCAACGAACGTGGCACGATTGTAATTTAAATGAATGTGACGTCACATTCCACCGTGAAAAATGCCTTCGTAGATTTACGATATATTTTGTAAATTACGACTTGCCGAAAAAGTTGTAAACTCACGACAAACGACAAACATTCTAGCACGAAATAGACCATATCGGTAAACCGAAAAGAACGAAGAACAGAAAGAAGAAGCAAAGCGTAGTATGGCAAATGTATCATGTGCCGTCTCTTTCAGTTCAGCAGTTTAAGAGAAATAACACTATCCTGCAGCGCTTTTGACATAAAATTAACACTTTAGACGTTGAGTATTTTTTTAACATTATGTGAGTCTAATTAATCGTCTAAAAACGGCGATGAAACCGGGTGAAACTGTCGCTGCAGTAAATACTTCTCATACCCACCTTTGCTTCTTCTTTCTGTTCTTCGTTCTTTTCGGTTTACCGATATGGTCTATTAAATTTTAAGTCAATAGTACTTGTAATTTTACTATTTGTAATTGATATTTTAAGAACTCGCCTTAGTGAAAATTTTCCCGTAAAGCTACGATTATTTTTCATTGTGTTCCGTGAAAAACAGTGTACCCATCGTCCCATCCTGTTCCGTTTTACTGCCCCCTCTAAAATGTCAAGACACTGTTGTGCTACGGGAAGTAGCTGTGAATTGGCCTTGGGCCTATTTTTATCTGCTCGACGGCCGCCTCGCGCGCGCTCGGGTACGCAGCCGCGCCGGGTGGCGTGGCGGGGCGTGGCGCCCGTGCTGTGGTGATGCGCTGCGCGGGGTCAGCGTACTGTGAGCGCTGCTGGCTTGCCTCCCCTCCACCGGGGTAGCGTGGCCGAGCGGTCTAAGGCGCTGGTTTAAGGCACCAGTCTCTTCGGAGGCGTGGGTTCGAATCCCACCGCTGCCATATTTTAAGTTTTTCTTTTCTATCCTTTTTCTGTATGCTTGTCGCGACCTACCAGAATCCTCTGAAATATTATGCACACTGAGCTATGAATTCCCATGTATCTATCAATGTTCTACATGTCGAAACAGTTAAAATACAAAAGTTTGATGTTTCCCTTAAATTTTTTGACTCCACTTTTTCTGAAATTATTTTTCAAATGTTTGTGCACGTGTTAAAAGCGAAAGCATCTCTAAAGGATGTGCTCATCTTTGCTTTAGTATTGAGAATGCAACGATAATAAAAGTGTAACGACCGTGACAGGATTCGAACCTGCAATCTTCGGATCCGAAGTCCGACGCCTTATCCGTTAGGCCACACGGTCTGCTGTGGAGGGGAGAGTGAGCAATAGCAGCAGCTATCAAGCCCGTCCTGGTGGGACGGAGAGGAAAGAGAGAGAGAGGGAGGGAGGGGGAGAGCGAGCGAGCGAGAGTGTTTGCGCTGTCCTGTCGGAGCCGAGTCGGGATTAGGGGGCGGGCCGCGGGCCGCCGCTTGCCAACAATGGGAGGGGTCGGGTAGGGAGGCGAGAGCGCTAGACAGGGGGAGGGAGAGGGAGGGAGAGAGAGAGAGAGAGAGAGAGAGAGAGAGAGAGAGAGAGAGAGAGAGAGAGAGAGAGAGAGAGAGCTGGAGGGATACGGAGCTGGAGCAGTGCTGGAGCCGCAGCGGCCACCTCGGTCTCGGTTGCTGCAGCAGGGAGCCGACCTGGACGGGCACGGCTTGGCTCTCAAAATCTTTACTAGCTGTGCCAGTCAAGAAATTACCTGTATCTTGTTGTGATGTTGTGATTATAATCCTTTAAGGATCTTTGCGCGCTTGCCGAAGGTTCGCTGTTGTGTCATTGGCACACTTTGCGGCGTGAGTGTGTGTGTGTGTGTGGGGTAGGAGGGGAGGTCGCGCGCGACTCGGAGACGCACAGCAAGTAGGAGCAAGTCCTCGCCCCGCCGTGTTACCACGGCCGTAGGCTTGTTTCTACCGAGGAGGAAGGGCGCTCAAGGAGGCAGTCGCCAGGAACTGAGGTAAGCTGATTTGATGTGATTGCCCCGCATGTAACACTACCGCCCGCCCCGCCTCGCCCCGCGCTGCCGCCGCGGCCCGCTACTCCCTCCACCTCCTCCCCCCACCCCGCTCCCAACGGACCGATCCAGCGCGCCCGTAATTGTTTCTCGACTTAAGTTTAATGGAAACACGAGACTGCGGGGCTGCGGCGGCGGCGGACACGCGAAGGAGGAAAGGTGGGCCCGTCCCGGCGGCGCCTGGCGGGCCTCGCGGGAAGTGAAGGGCCATGGCGGGAGGCTGAACACCGCGACCTTCACCACAAGATAGAAAACACGCCCTCTTCCAAAGAAAAAGGGAGAGATACACAGTACGTGAGAACTCCGCGAATGTTGCATCATATTGACACTGTAAAATCTCGTTGTATATTTTACAAAGAAATTTTCGACATATGTTTTGTAAAGGTAATATGGGTACAAATTATTTGTGTCAAATTTAACTAATGATTTGTAAATTTTGTACTAATGCTTTTTTGACAGATTGTGATGAACAGTTTGTTAAAAAAGAAATAGGAAAGATTTGTAAATAGACAAATTATTTATGAATTCAGGAAACATCCGTGAATTTACAAATGATTTGTCATATCGCAACTCAAGACGTTAAAATGCACCAGGTTCAGTTCCCTTTCCAATAAAAAATCGTATCAAATCCCGATTATTAGAAAACTTTTCATTTAATAATTTTCAGCTAGTAGTTATTCGTAACACGGCAAGTTTTTTTTATTTTTTATTTATGATGAATGATTCCTAACATCATATCTACAAATGAGTCATTCCGGTGCGTTACAAATGACCTGAGGAAGAATTTGCCCAGATTTAATTGGCTGAGCGATAGCGAAGCCTATTACGCCACTGGAGTGCTAAAAAAGTTCAATGTCCGTCTGTCTGTCTGTCTGTCTGTGTGTCTGTCTGTGTGTCTGTTCGCACGATAACTCAAGAACGAGTCAAGATATCGACCTGAAATTTTTACTGTAGCTTCTTGGCCTCAAAAGCTCGGACGAGTTCGAATATGAACACTCTAGCTCAAAAATTGACCCTGCTAAAAATTGATTTATATATTTTTAAAAAATAACATTTTAAAAATTACAAAATTTTATGGTGTCCTAAGGGGTATCTCGGCGAGTTGCGACCCTTTGGGCGAAAATTTCGTCCGTTTTGCTCTATCTCTTACTGTTTAGCCGCTACAGCGGTAAATGTGGACGAAAAGTCGTCAAAATGCATGTTGGGTGTCGTTTTCAGGGTAATCTGTCGAGATGCGATCCTTGAGGCAAAAATTTTGTCTGTTTGGCTCTGCGGAGAAGGGTTTTGGGGCTCGGGCCCTTCGCGTAAAAATTGGAAAATTGGTTACATAATGAAAAGAGGCGAGCGGGGGTCCAGGGGGCAGCAGCCCCCTGGCCTATTTTAAATAAATAAAAGCGGGGGTCCAGGGGGCGGCAGCCCCCTGGCTTAAATGAGTAAATCTCAAATCATGCAGGCTCGTAATAAAGAAAAGCGGTGGTCCAGGGGGCGGCAGCCCCCTGGCTTAAATGAGTAAATCTTAAACCATGCAGGCTCGTAATAAAAAAAAGCGGGGGTCCAGGGGGCGGCAGCCCCCTGGCTAAAACGAGTAAATCTTAAATCTTGCAGGCTCGCCAGCGCCGCAGGCCTAGGTAGATGCAAGCAGGCCCGTCGCAGCGTAACAGTGTTTTGCGAGATATCGCGAAGCCTGTTACGAGAGACGGTGTCTGGCGTACATCTACCTAGTTTGTAAATAAACGGCGAAAGGTTTTTACAGTGGCGTGTCGGTCGAGGGCGGTTATAGCGTCCGTTTCAGAATAACTGTGTCTACCTTGACGGACACGACAGGACACTAGGCCGTAATGACGACGCGGCATTGATTTGCCCGCGGTGATGGAGGGAGTGACGCGCGCCGACTGATCGCCTCCCACTTCAACGATCTGTGACGTGGACGCGTTTATACCGAAGCGTTGTCCACAACAATTTAAAAGAAAAAAGAAAAACATCCATTCTTTACATCCTCATTGTTTTCAACAGTTTTTGCTATTGCACTATGGTCTCGAGTGTATCGCTTGCAGAGGTGCTGGTGGCTGGCGCGCGACACACACACACAAGACGTAGTGTCAGAAGGGACAGTCAGCACAGCACAGCACTGCTTGCATTTCATACCGGGGGGGATGGGTAGGAATAGTAGTCAGTACAGTATGACGGGAGTAGCAAAGGGAGCGGAGGGGGAGCGTTAGGGTGATGGACCGACCCGTAATCACCGGTGACAATTAGCACGCGGGACAGGCCTGGGCCGAGTCCATTACCGCTGCCCCGCCACGCCCCACCACGCCACACCAAGACAGCAGCCGCCACACAGCCAAGACACGCACCTCGCAAGGCGCAGACATTGGCCCATGTCACGCATCCGGTAAGAGAAAGGTGTCGCGCGTCATTTGTGTCGGCCTTCTCGCAAGTATTTTCTCTGATAAATCTTTGCGAAAAAGGACTAGTTCGCAATGCGAATTATGTGGCTGTTTCGTAAGCTTTCAAAGACAAATTGTTCATCATTGCGAACGATTTTGTTCGCAATCAAAAGGAATTTGTTCGCAATTACGAAGTAGCCTTATGGTGGTGGTAATAACAAAGTTGCTCACGGAGCTGGGCGTGCTGAACGCAAAGACTGGCACGGGGACATTTCAGGTAGAGCATTTTCACAAACACTGTCATTCAAGAAATGTTCACACGTTTCAATATGAAACGTGTCACATTCGTTTAAATATTGTGTCACATTCATTTGAACGTGACTTCACGTGAATTGTTGCTCAGATGGCGCCAGGCTGGGCCGATTCTCGTTTGAACGAATGTGACACAACATTCAAACGAACGTGACAAAATTCAGATTCACATTAAAACGAATGTGACGTCACATTCCTTGAATAACAGTGAAGTGTTTGTCTCCTGGCGTCGCCGATCGGTTCGGTTCGGTACTTGTCCGCGCGGAGCTCGTCAAGGCGTGCGCCTAGCTGTGATATTTACTCACGCGCCCTGCTCGTGGCAGTAGCAAAACCGACTCGCGTCCTTTTTGAAATTAATTAATTGCCGTCAAATTAATTCCCAGCCTCGTTATTGAAGGCTGGCAACAGGTTTCCCTGCGTACTCGTGGCCGGGGCGCGGGGCGGGGGACGGGCTCCTAATATCTCCTTGAAGGCGCCGCGCGACGCCCCCGGCTCTATCGTTTCTCTCTCTCTCTCTCTCTCTCTCTCTCCTCTCTCTCTCTCTCTCTCTCTCTCTCTCTCGCTTCTCCCTTGTACTTTCATTGCTCCTGCCGCAATAGTATTTGTTGCGCCTTCCTATAGCACTAGTGTGCCAGGCCGGTATGTATATGTATGCATATATATTTTTCGTTATAACGTCGGCCCGATCATATCGTTTTCATCCCCCATATCTCTATCATGTACTTTTCATTTCCCCGTTTTCCGTGTGCGTTCTCCTCGCAGTGATTTGACGCATGGCCTCACGGTGCGAAAAATCAACCCTCTCTCTCTCGCTCGCTCTTATCACTTGCCTACTTCCTCTTCCTCCCTCGCATGAGAGAAAACTGCGTGACTGTTGGGGACGGGGCGGAGAAGCGACCGGTCGAGACCAGCGGGGCTGATAGGGCAGCCCGGCCGGGCCAGTCCGAACGACAACCCACTAGGGAAAGGGAAAGGGATAGGCAGGCAGGCCGAGTGTCTATCTGGCGCTGCAATCACATGTCGAGAGGCGTGTTTCCCCCCTCCCTCCCCTATCGCTTCCCCCCCCGCGAATGTTGTGATTTAGTTACGCACGCTTGGCGGTCGCATATCGCGCATATATCTTGAAAAACGCGGCCCGCACCACCCTCTCGCCACCCCTACTATACACCCGCGCGCGCGTCGGACCCGTCTGTCGCGGCCGCGGCCGTGTCGATGGAGCGCCTGGTGCTGATGGGGTGACGCACAGCCGCAGGCCGGAGCCCCGGGCGCCTCAAGGTCCCCTGCTTGGTGGACGCGCACGAGTAATTTGTAACGATAGGCCCCCGCTGGCGGCGTTGTTATAGTGAGACGAAACCCGCTTAAGCGGAAAGTGTGTGTATTGTCCTTGAGAGCCCTGTCCCCCTCTCCTCACCATCTGCCCCTACCTCACTCTTCTTTCTGTCTTGTCAGGGCGGCTCTGAAACCAGTTAGTAAAACATGTTTAAAAAAAAAAAGATCTCGGCTTTTAATAACACACGGAAAAAAGTATTAGTTGTTTCAACTCATGTTTATAATTTGATTTGGAGCAAACGAAAATAAATCGTTTGGGTACGAAATATTCGTTGTTTTAATGAATAGTACCCGTAACAGGAGTTAGTTCTTCATAGATCAAACCTATTTGTGAGTTAGGTCAGCGGGTCAACTATAATTATTCTTTTCCGGGAACGTAATTCATTCGCCCGCAATTTAATATTATTGCACTGCTTGCCTGTGTATACTTCAAACCTAATATTCACTTGGCTAATCGACGAATACCATTGCCATAGTGTGCCAAAAAAAGCGCAAATATTAAAAAAAGAAACAAACAGTACAGACAAAAATGGAAAAATGCAAAAAACTTAAAACCGAAACTATAACGTTTTAATTTCCTTTTTTCATGTTCTTTTTCCTTTTTTTCTGGTCTTTAGAACTGTGGTCTTGGCTCTCGCTCTCTCGGTACAATCACACTCTCTTCAAGTTGATGGATGCAGGAGGGCGCCAATGACGTGCCGCCCCGCGGGCGGGACGCTGCTGCACTTTTATCCTTTTACAATATACGCGCCCCCCCCTCCCCTCCTCTCCCTGCCGCTCACGTTGATCAATAGCGCTCCCGGAGGATTTTCACTACCCCCCCCACCCCCACTGCTTACCCCTAGCGGCGCGGAGCCGCCTTTTTCACCCCCTGTCCGCACACCTGTGATTCATTGGTAAACTTAGCCGGTCATTCTGGTCAATTGTAGCCCGTTTCCCCCGCTTGACGCCTGTGCCGCGGCCGCGCCTGCGCGAAACAGATGGAGTCGAGTTGGGGGGGGGGGGGGGTCGGATGGGGGAGGTACGGTCTCTGCTCAAAGTTTCGCGCGAGACATTTTGTTGTTGTTGTTGTTGTTGTTGTTGTTGTTGTTTGATTTGCGGTTGTGAACGTCCGGTGGGCTAGACTGTCTAGCCAGTACACTACTCCACTGTCATAAAGAATACACCGTGCACTCACTGCACCCGTCGCAGCTGACAGAAATGCGAGACACTGTCCCTCCGTGGTTTATCTGAGGAATCCCAACAAACTCCTTCTTGACTCTCCCCTTGCGAACTGGCTTTCTTATCGGCACTGTGGCCCCAGATTTCTGATCCAGCCGCGCCACTCCACTCCGAATACGACTACCTTTGTCACCTTCAACTCTCTCTCTCTTTTCCTCTCTCTCTCTTTTTTTCCCTCTCTCTTCCTCTCTCTCTTTCGTTCAGCCGCGTTCGCGAATAGAACGCTGCTACTATGTCAGCGAAAACGTTGTCGCTAGGTGAATGCAACGCATTCCGGTCGTGTGAGTGTGTGCTTTAGGGGAGGAGGGGGGGGGGGCTGAGTTATAGAATGCCGGTTGTGCCGGGTGGCGCTGCGTCGCACCCCGAGCTCACACGCCGGCCGGGCCGGTCAGGGCCGCGCTCTGCAGGTGCGGAGAGGGAAAAGTGTTGGCAATCCATAATTTTGCCGCTGCGCGCAGCCGGCTAGCTAGCTGGCCGGCTATGGCTTCCTCTAGGCCAGGCCCTGTCTCTCTCTGCCCTCTCTCTCCCACTCCCTCTTTAGTGCGCACACGCGTACTCTCTTCCATTATACGCGTAGGTATGGCTATGTGGGGGTGCGGCTAGGGGGAAATAACGCTGACATTTTTGTACACCTCGTAATTCAGGAAAATTAAGGAAAAATTCATTTAGACTGACTTAAATGTTGGTAAAATTCCAGTGAAAATTCACCTGAATTTTTATAAAAATCCTATAAAAATTCACGAAAATTCACAATGTGTGCATCAAAATTCAGAATTGTTTCCCCCTCGGGGTCCGGGCTGAGCTCCTGGTACTCACGAGGCTCGCGCTCTCCCGCCGTTTCTCCCCAACCCTCTCCTCGCCCCTGCCGGCCCCACTGCGTGCGCCTGCAGTCCGGGAGATACTGCTTGCTCTGAGCGTCGGGGCCCCGCTCCGCCCCTCCTCACCGAGCCCCTCCCCCCCTCCCCCCGCCCCTCCCCCCCCTCCCTCTCCTCCCCCCGCCCTCAACCCGCAGCTGGAGGGAAGACGAGGGAGGGATCGGTGTGCGCAGGGAAGGGTTGAGGGTCGGGTGAAAAGGTGGGGGAGGAGGGGCGCTCACCGGCTTAGCCGCGGCTGCTGGTCATCCATTTCCCACTCCCCTACAGGAAACAGGAGAAAACTTTCCCCGAAGTAGTAAATGGCTCAGTCCTTATTCGTTTGATAGGGCTGCACGGGGTGAGGCTGGGCTGGGGGTTGGGGGCCTTGGGCTAGGCTCTTACCTACCCCGCCTCCCTTTAGCCCACCGTGGCTTACAGAGGGCCTTTCACCTTTTGTTCAACACACATGCGTTCCATTGTGCCCTTGTGTGCCCCGTGTGTGAGCGCGTGACTAATGCCACACAGCTCAATGTCGTATCGAGGGTACTATTACCCCCGCGGGCTACGGCCCGGCTGCCCCGCCCGACTAGCCACTCACGCCTAATGAGGTCGGGATTGTTCAACTGACATAGTCATGCCAGTGACCAATCGCGCAAAACACGGGGGGCGGACCGATTGTTCAACTAGATAATCTGATCTGGGGCCGAATGAAGTCGTAACTATTTAAGATCAGACGGTAAAAATAGTTTCTTGTGTTTCAAGATCTTTTTTGGATCTTTTGGAGAATACCAATGGACATCCAAGACAGATCTTGAAAGACAAGAAACTACTTGTATAATCGTGCAACTGTTGAAACGAAAATAAAAATACGTTTAAACTGATATATATATATATATATATATATATATATATATATATATATATATATATATATATGAATGGCTGGTGCTGTGACTGGATTATGGGAATGGGACAGGAATGCGACGACCCTCTTCTTGCATTATCTCCGAGTGGCCTCCGCCCGCAGTGGCCGTGAGGATCTACTGTCGCGTTTTAGCCTGACTAAGCCTTTAAGTGCAAAGTTTGACAGAGCTTCCAATTTGGCCGTGGAGACGATGGCTTGGGGTGGGGTGGGGGTTGGGGTGGGGGCTTGAGGAGAGCCACGGTGCTTCTTATCTAGCGTGTGGCACCTCCCCCTGCCATATGAAGGTAAAGAAAGTGAGGGGGAGAGAGAGAGGGGGGGGGAGAGAGAGAGAGAGAGGCGCGATGTGGCTAATCCGCGTGTTGACAGACGTATGCCGCGCGCATGTGCTCCCATGCTGCTTGTGTGCCGCTTTACCCCGCCCGCCCCTACCTTCAGCCAGCTCCCTCCCTCCCTCCCTCCCTCCCTCCCTCCCTCCCTCCCTCCCTCCCTCCCTCCCTCCCTCCCTCCCTCCCTCCCTCGGGCCGTATCCGGTTTTTCCATCCTTCCTCCTCCTCTCAATGCACACCCCCTCCCTTTTTATTCTCTCTCTCTCTCTTTACAAATCTTGCGTCCTCCCTCTTCCGCCTTGCCTACTACATCGTTGGAAGTCACCACCCTCGCCCCCCAACCCCTCACCTCTCTTTTTCTCTCTCTCAAAAATCTGTCAATCTACGCCTGTCGCCAGCCCTTAGGCCCTTAAATAAATTTGTCTGCGTCGCTCGGCACACTCTGGTGCATGCGTTGATTGGGGGAGCGACTTTTCCGAAGGGTGAGAGGGAGGGAGTTGGAGCGCTTGGGCGGTGTGGGGGTGCGAAGGTACTATGACAAGGTGCGCTGCTGCAAGGCGCATTGCGTCGGTCTACAGATTCGGGTGTGCCGGCCGGGGCCCGGGCGACGAAAGTTTCCGCGGGGGCGTCGGATAAGAAGAAAAGTGTGTCCCATGATGCATGCTGGACTGTTACACACAGACAACGGAATTGTCGCGATTCTATCTTGGTGTTTTGGAAAGGGGACGACGCAGTGGCGGCAGCAGGCGGCCTCTTCTCTCTCCGCCCCCCCCCCCCCGCGCCGCGCCTGTCTGCCGATGCAGCAGAGGAGATAGCTAGTTGAAAAAAGTCGGCAGCCTGAAACTTATCGTCCTTTCGTTCCCGCCGAGGACGGCGACGACTCTGCCAGCAGCAGCAACGTCCTCGCAAAACTACTGCTGCTGCTGCTTCTCGTGCTTCTCTTCCTTAAAACGGATGACGACGCCAGCTTCCCTATTCCTCACCTGGCCGGCCACCCTCTGGCTTCTGATTCCACCGTAACTCTAAGTGCCACTCAGGTAACTTGATTTTCTTCCTTTTTTCGGGGAGGGGGACGGGGGGGACAACTTAGAAAGTTTCCCTACTCGCTGCATTATGCCGCTCATAACAGGGGAGGGGCGTTTGTGTTCGGCTTGTCTTGCCGAACGGGTTGACGGTGCTATGCGCGCGAGGTGTGAAGCTGGGCGACTGCTGCCGCTACTGCGCCGGGCTCGGCTTTGGTTTAGGGCTTAAGTGTCACCCGGGCCGAGGATTAGTAGGGGCTGACGGATTTTCCGAAAGTGGCTTTAGTGTCTCGACGGACATCAAGCAAACCACCGCAACGACGACGATTTCTCTCTCTCTCTCTCTCCCTCTCCCGTCGCCGCCTCTCTCTCTCTCTCTCGCTCCCTCTCTCCCTCTCTCCCTCTCCCGTCGCCGCCTCTCTCCCTCCCTCTCTGACGCACAGCTCGACGCCGAGCTAGCCCACAACAATATTGTCGAAGAGTAATGCCAGCCTGGTCTGGCTGGTCCCCGGAGGCTGGGCGGGTCGCTGGGGCGGGGCGGGGCGGAGCAGGGCAGGGAGATGTTCGTAGGGCTAGCGGCGTCGGGGCGGGGCTCGCCAAGCTGCTCCGGATGTTGTGAATTTTCCAGCTGTTTGAAGCGACGCGCCCGCCGCCATGCGCAAAGTTGTTCAGTTGTTGGTCCGTCGCCCAGGAAGTGTGAGAAAGGCCAAAGAGGAAAAGGGGGTGGGGGTGGGGGTCGTGTGGGGCTCAGTGTGGTGGTGGCGGCGGCGGGCAACGGCGATGTGGAGTGCGCCTGCTCAAGTCGCTGCGACCAAAATAGGGATTTTTCCTTTTCAGTCTTTTCTTTCTTCTCAATGGGGTTTGCCGGCGGCAAGCTCAGGGATAAAGGGAGAGCGGATGAGGGTGGATGGAGACGGATGAAACAAAATGTCCGCAGATTGATGGTGGCCTGTGATCCTTCCGCCTCAAATCCTTCCGATCCCTTCGGCCGCACGCACACCTTTAGGAGGGCGCCGCCCGGCGCCGCCCGCTCCGAAGAAGACGTAAGAGAGCCGACAAAACTGCGGGGAGGACGGAGGGGAGGGGAGGGGTGGCCGATGAAGCGCGGACTAAGCGCCCTGGCCGAAGAGAGGGGGGGAGAGGGGGGGAGGTCATTAGGTGCTGGAGGGGGTGGCAGGGGCGGGTAGGACCTCGCGTGTAATCCCCTCTGGGAAGCACGCACCTGTCCTGCCGCGCGCGCGCGCGCGCACACACACACACACACACACACACGCACGCACGCACGCACGCACACATGCACGCACGCGCGCAGTGTGCCTGATCTTTACTCCGTCCTAGTCTAGACGCACCCTCGCACCACGACGCAAAACCACCTCTCTCTCTCTCTCTCTCTCTCTCTCTCTCTCTCTCTCTCTCTCTCTCTCTCTCTCTCTCTCTCTCTCTCTCTCTCTCTCGCCCTCTCTCTCTCGAGAACAGTTGGAGCGTACCCCATTATTACTCCACCAACAAATCAATATTTTCAGTTATAAAACTATCCGAAGTGAACTATTTTAGTGACGAATTGCTAGAACTAGTGTTCAACAAAGTGTGCCATTGGTAGTGACTTGCGCGAGAGCCTACAAACTTTAAAAAAAAACTCGATTTCCCGGAGCACAGTTTCGCCTTGCGTCCCGCAATGGATCCTAATCTCAAGCCAACCTCAATACCAGTGCTACAACATGCCCCGTCCAGATTGGGTACAAATTCAGAAAAATTTAGGGAAAATTCTAACAAAAATTCGAAAAGGTTCAATAAAAATCCACAAAAATTCTGAATATTTCTACACCGCAAGTCAGAGTTGTATCCCCCTCGGTCGCGCCTGACTCCGCGCAGCCTCCCACCTGCAGGGGAGCCGCTGCTGATGCACCACTCCGGCCGCAGCCCGACTCGCAGGACCCCGTGACCGCTGCTTGTTTGCGCGCGTTATGCTGCGGACGCTGTTTGCACTCCTCGTCAACATATTTTGTTTGAGCTCCCGCCCCGCCCCCTTCTCCCCCTTCCTCTCTGGTTTGCGGACCGTTGTGACGTCGGACTCGCCGTTAAAATTCAATGAAGAAGGGACATATACTTTTTCGCGCATGAAGCCTTTATTGCAACAGTGCGCAGATACATTTGATGCGTCGCGTTTATCGGTCCGCAAACATGCTCATGCATTTCTCACTCTCTCTTGTTTGTCGTACTCTTATGACTGCGTTATTGGCAGATGATTTGAACGCATAGGCTGACAGTTATTTATACATGTATGCGCAGACGGCGCCCCCCTGGCAGTCAGTGGGTTTTCTTTCGGTAACCTCACATGAAAAGGGTCGTTTAATTGTCATAACTAACCTTCATTTCCCTCAAACTGCGAACCTTCGTCGGTGCGGCGCCGTTCATTAGTGAGCCGAGTCAGCGCCCAAAGCGAATGGGGATCGCATTTGCGAGAATCATCGTCTCTCTCTCTCTCTCTCTCTCTCTCTCTCTCTCTCTCTCTCTCTCTCTCTCTCTCTCTCTCTCTCTCTCCGAGCACTCTCTCTCCGAGCACGTCGCGCGCCAAGGCTGTTGAGACTACCGTCACCATATTGCTCGAGGACGGCGCGATTCGCAGTGTTGCCGTTAGGTGTATAATGATCACGTTTTCAAGTCTTGCTCGCGGCGTTACGGGCCGGGCGGGGTTCCGCTGGGTCGGGTGGTGCCGAGGGATGTCGGGATGCGCGCTGAATACCCGACACGGCCCGCCCTGCTGACGCCCTTCACTCGGCTTTCTTGTCGGTACAAGGATTTTCCGTACACAAATATTGACACTTTGAAACCAAAAACTTTGGTCAATGCTTGTAAAGTGTATCGGCAGCTTACGATGTATGGAAAATCTCTGTTCCTTTTCCGTACAAAGGTACAGAAAAAGCTGTCAGAGGCCCACACCGGCACGAGGTCAAGTCTCACGAAAAGAGGTTGGGGGGGGGGGGGCAGCAAGAGAGATAGAGATAAGAGGAAAAGAAGAAGATGCGCTTGGAAAGAAGTAATTTGTTGACTGTTTAAGCGTTGCTCGCCCGCTCAAGTTGGGAGCAGCGGCGGCTCTGCGCTACGCTGTTGGGTTGCCGCCCGGACTGCCGCCTCGTCTCCAGATCTCTCGCAGCCCTCCATGCGCCACAGTGTTTTTCGCTTTGCTTTCGTCCCTGTTTTGACTTCCCTCATTTTAACGTTTAACCTCCATAACCTCTCCCCCGCAACCACTCTGCTCCCTCCGTTCTGATCTACCGTGCCCCCTTTCCGGCTTTTCCTTTTTTCGCTTCTAATTTTTTCTCTCTCTTCTACCACTTCTTTTCCTTCGCCTGCTTCCCTATCTCTCATCCCTCTCTTTCTGTGCAGCTGGCTGCACTAAGGCTAGCTCCCTGCTATTCTAATCTGCCGCCAATGCGGGCCGCAAGACTTAAAATTTGCTTAACTGGAGAGAGATAGAGTAGGGGGGGGGGGGGAGTACGACACGGCGAGAAAGAGCGCGAAAGACGAAGATATACGGCATCGAGAACGGACTGAGACTGGCATTAGAGTAGTGAAAGGAAAGGTGTTTTTGCGAAGGCAAGTAGGCTGCGTCCCGCCTCGGCCTCGGGGTCTGCAGCAGGGTTATGACCCCGTTTATTTAACTGTCCGGCGCGTTGTAAAGCGGAGCGGGGCTAGGATGGGCGGGGCGGGGCGTAGCGCTGCTCAGGCTCCGGCTCGGTGAGCGGCCCCCAGAAATCGCTGCATTGTGTGCGGAGTCAATTAGAAGCGGGCTGATGAATAGTCTTTGTTGATGGCGACGAGACGACGCGCGGGAATATGACAAGGCGCTATCGCACTAATTTCTGCGCTGCCTCCCTCTCTCTCCTCCCCTGTCTTCCCTTTCTCTCTTGTTTCGCTCGCTCCCCCTTGTGCCCGCCTGTATACTTCGACGCATTTCAGAAAGATGTGCAACACCCAGGAGGAAGGGGGATGCCTTAAAAATATTATGAAACACTAATTAGCTTTATATTTTAACCCTAGTCACTTCCTTACGGCCATTTGAAGAGTTTTTGCATGGTTAGTGAAGCAGATTGGAGTGTGGTCGAACTATAACCACGACAGAGAAGCTTTGCTGGGTGCCAAGCTTCGGACCAGGCCGGCCAAAATAAACGCCGCGCAATCTTTCTTGATTAGCCCAGTCGTCGTAAATTATCGAGGCGCGGTGTGGTGCGACGCGTGTAGTAAGCGGCCGTGCCCCGCCCATCCTGAATTTCAAGTCAGAATCGCATTGAACCATCTGCGTTAAAAGGGGGCGGGGTGGGGGCAGGTAGGATTGACGGCCGTCCCGCCGCTGGTTTTCCGATTTGTCTTGTTAACACATAGCAGGCTGCCCCGCCGCATTTGGACCTTGGCCCCGACCCGCCTCGCCTTGCCTTGCCTGCTGACGCCAGGCCGCCTGGCGAGCGCCTGGCGCTCAAAGCACTGACGGTTCGGGGCGAGTAGAGGGCCTCCGTACGTCGGCTTGAGCACTCATGCACTCGCTGTTCTGCTTCTCTACTCTCTCTCTCTCTCTCCCTCTCTCTCTCTCTCTCTCTCTCTCTCTCTCTTCTCCCCCTCTTCTCTCTGTCTCTTGCCTCTTTCCTCCCCCTCCTGCCTGCTAGCTCTATCCCTCTCGCCCCCTAACACCGCACTCCTCTCGCCGGGCCGGTCGGTGAGATGCAAATGGACTGTCATGCCCGGTCGTTACATGTTGTCCGTATTAATGATTGGCCTCGTATCGCTTTGCCCGCCAAGTGTCTCCCACTGCTGCTGCTGCTGCCGTCGGGGGCATAAGTGATTGATGACACTGGATCACAGAGGGTGAAAAAAAATGAGATTTTTATTTTGTAAAACAAACACGCGGAGGGCTTCAGAAATATGCGATACGGCTATTGGGGGACCACTGCACTGTTACAAATAGCGGTGGAGAGTGTGTGCGTGGTGCACTGGTAAAACTAGGGCGTAACCTTACGCCCTTTCTCAAGCGTACTGTGATTACGCTTGAGAAAGGGCGTAATAGGTCTATCCGCTCTAATTTGCCCTATCTAAATGTATGGGAGAAATTCTGTCCTACGCCTTATTTCAAGCGTAACCTCTTCAAGCGTAACTGTACGCCTTTTTCAAGCGTACAGTTACGCCTTAGTTTTACCAGTGTGCGTGTGCCGTGAAAGCTCACCCGTCCGAGCTCGTGTCAGTACCCTACAACCCGTCGTGGGCTTGTTGCAGTACTTTCCTCGTTGCTGGTCTTATCCCAACTATCACAGATCAAACCTATAGCCTTTAGAATGAAGGGACGATAAGTTAACAAACTAGAATCATAAGTTTCAGCGATTGTTAGCATCAGAATCTTGTTGTTGATTTTTTAAAAGCAAAATTACGAATTTTATCATATTTTACCATTATTTTACCAATCTTAAGCAAAGAAAATAAACTACTCAAAATATAAAACCCTACCCATACCCATGTCACACGTCAAACATTAAGATTTTCCATAACTTTGCGAATTTACAGGTCGGCAGTGTGTGATGGAGCTATTGGTCTCTCTCGCACAGGCGCCCTAGTTCCCCTCCTGGGCCGGTGGCTGCAGGCAGTACCCGCCCCGCCCCTGGTCCCGCCCCGGCCCGGTGTCAGAGCGCTCTCTTTATCCCACCGCAGGTTAATATTAAATTAAATTTACCCTTTGTGGCGGGGCCGTGCGCACGCGGCCGCGGGGGGTGGGGGGTGCCGGCACTGCTCACCGGGCCCTTTGAGGTCGGACCTAAACCCCACCCCCGGCCCAGCGCGCCCAGGCTCAGCCTTCGACCTCGGCGACTCGATCAGCCGGAAGTAATGGCTGCTGCCTCCGCTCTTCCGGAATCCCGGAAGGTAAACACCCCCGAAAACGTAGCGCGCTGGGGAGAGTGAGGGAGGTTTCAGTGACGGTCGAGGATGGCGCGGCGGCGGGCGGCGCGGGGGCTAGTGGAGCGCTGGAGGCAGTTAGGCGCTATGGCCTGATGACCTGCCTCCCAAACAGCGAGCCCTTCGACCTGCAACAGCTACCGAGGGAAACCTGTACAAAATGTGTACAGTGATATTTTTGACTTTTCATTTTTAAAAATAATTTTTTGATTTTTCTTTTGATTTTTGAAGCTTAAAATTGCCACTTTTTGATCAATTTTAATTTTCTCCCCTCACTTCTGTTTTTTTTCCAATTTTATTTCGTTTTTTATTTTATTTTTTAAATTTTGTCTTGGTTTTCCAGATTTTTCTGTATCATTCGTCTTGATTAAATTTTGATTTCTTTGTTGTTTGTTTTTCTTTACTTCGACATATACATACAGCACATTTAAAAACATGTTGGTGGTGCACTCAAGGACCGTGCACTAACTGTATACTTTGTTCTTGCTTCCAGGTATGTGTCGGCGACGTGACGCATGCGTCCGACTGCGGGACTCACTCTCTCTCCAACAACGCAGTAGTACGTATATCACGAGGATCGGTCCGCCCGCCCGGCCCGGGGCGCGCTCTGACCCTTCGACTGAATATAGCGGAGCAGCGCCCCTCAGCGAATCTCACGTCTGACAGTTTTCCCCATTTCGCTCTTCTATAATTCCTCGGCAATACGTCGGTGCAGTGATGGAACAAACATATCCGGGACACACGGGGGGAGGCCGCTGGAGAGGTGGGAGGAGGTTTTGTTGGCCGGTGGCGACTAGTTGCGTCGCCTGGCCGCCCCTCCGCCCCGCGCTGTCAGCTTCGTCAGCCTGCTCGCCTGTCAGTCAGTCAGCCAGTCAGTCAGCCTGTCAGTCAGGGTAAAAGGCTCTCAGCGCTCGGATACCGAGCCGAGCGGTGCCTTCGATCGGGAAAGACAATATTATCCAGGCGCTAATGAGGAAGACAGTTGTGCGCGTGCGCTTGCACGGATGGAGTGGGTAGGCGCGGTTGGGAAAGATAGTTAAAATGGTCGTTGGTGTCGACGATGTTTCTGCTTTTCATACGATTGTCTGGTTGTGTTGATCGTAGGAAGAGACAGGTCAGCGGTGGTGTGTCGATAAAAACTGGGATGAATGCCTTTACATTACTGTTCGCGGCGCCTTTACTAATTATCAGCCAAAGGGTCGTCAACTCCGATATTCCTCCGTACACGAGATGATATTACCCCAAATATTACTTTGATATTACCCATATTACGGGTAATATTACGTTGATATCACCCATTTTCGTATGATCATGACGTCAGTACTGTAAAATGTGTAATATTACCAATAATACCTGTAATATTCCATATTCCTCCGTACACGGTCAAGCAGAGTTGACGACCCTTTGTTATCAGCCTGATCTTAAAGCTCATCCAATTCGCGCTTAGATAGAAGAACGGTTGCGATAAACAGTTGTTGTCGGTTCCCGCGCCAAGTTCACATATTTCCGGTCTTGAAGCGGCTCACAGGGTGGAGCAGGGGCCTCGAAAACGACCGCGGTGACAGCCGGTAATTTTGTGCTGCTCGAAATGCGCGCGCCTGTTCTGCCAGGGGATTGAGTGCTTTCAGCCCCGAAAACGCCGCCTTTCAATCGGGAGGCACTGCCAGGACAGCTCTCCCCTCCCCCTGCGCCCCTTCTCGTCTCTCTATTCCTCCCTCTCCCTCTCTCTCCCTCTCTCTCCCTCTGGAGGTCGATAAGACGCGGATGAATATTTGATTCAAAGTGTCATCAACCGCTGGCCGTGGTGGCGCGGTGCACTCAGTGAAGCCTAGAGGGATGCTCCGTGAAAAAGCATACGCCCGTCTTGTGCTCTGAACTAACTAACTATATATATATATATATATATATATATATATATATATATATATATATATATATATATATATATATATATATACTGGAAAAACAAATGTGTCACATGTTATCCTGCATTCTCTGGGAAAAAAAAAAAGCGTTTTCTGATGCATTCCTCTCGCAAAAGGATAAGGGCATCACAAAGAGAATGCAGCACGAAACGTTTTCTCCGGAGAGTGCAGCAAGAAACGTGTCACATGTAACAGTTTTTCCAGTATATATATATATATATACACACACACACACTATATTATACTATATTTACTTTTTGCGGGTTTAGTATAAAGTCAGCCTCTTTCGTCGTCGCAGGAAGGTCAATACGGCAAGTAAAGTTGCGTTTCTCTGTCCGCCATCAACATGCGCCCCCTCCCCCCTCTCACCATCTTTCTCTATCTCTTGGCGCTGACCCTTTTACTTCTTTGTTCGCGCTGCCCGCACCTTTTATTGGCAGCACGCCAACGTAACATTACAGCCGTCGATTGTTATCGTCCATACTCCCCCCCTCCCCTCACCCCCTCTCGTCTTCCCCAGCCCAACCCCATCCCATCTACTGAGCGACAACCTACTTGGTTGCACCCCGTGTGCAACAGGTAAATTTCCGTGAGACTGCACACTTGAAATCCATGTGCAAGAATGTCGCACACCTGCAGGTGAGCGAATGTATGTTGCACACTTGCAGGTGAGCGAACGACCATTCGTGCACTTGTAGGTGTGCTAATGACTATTCGTACACTTGTAGGTGAGCGAATGGCCATTTGTACACTTGCTGAAACCCATGGAGAGGCCGGGCTTTCTAGGTGTGCGAATGGATATTCGCTCACCTGCTAGTGTGTGAAGGGCCATTCACACACCTGCAAGTGATCGAAAAGTCGTTCACACACCTACAAGTGTGCGAATGGTTGTTCGCTCACCTGCAAGTGTACGACAAACATTCACACACCTGCAGGTGTGTGACATTCGTACACCTGGATTTCCAGTGCATTTTCAATAATTTTTGGGAATATAGGTGATGGTGAGGTGTTACGAGGCGTGTGCTTATGAACAAGTCTGTCCGTGCTCTGTAGTTTTTGAGTCCCTGGAGCCTTTTAATCCTGGTTAGTTTTCCTTCTATTGCATCCATGCTGTTTGCAGAGTGGCGTAGGAAGCCCGCGGGGCTTTACCCGTCTGCTGCTAAGCCATCCCATCCCTTAGCTTCGCTTCAATCCGGTTTCGGGCGTCGGATTGGCACAAACTAGCCCCCCTCTCCCCACCCCCCCCATTCCAACTCCCCACTCCTCCCTCTCCCCCTTCACCCCTCTCCTTTCGATCACCACTACTACCACTATTGTCGCTATAACTGCCTTAAAGGGCGCTTGCTTGTCCGCCTGATTGCGTGTTATTTTGCTGTCCTCACTTAGCCATTGTGGCTTAGCCGGCTGACAAGACCCCCTCTCGCCTCCCCGCCCACTCTGCAGATGACCTTAAACAGGGACGCAGGGTGGCGCCTCTCGTCAAGCTTGTGAGGTTGTTGTGCCTCAAAGTCGTCCAGAAGCTTAAAGTTGTCGCAAGGGATCTGGTTGTTTTTAGAACGTTCGCTGTACTTGACAATTTTTCCAGTTGCTCATTTCTAATTAAAGCCCAAATATGCGTGGGTTGAACTCATTTGCGCTACCCCATACGAACAAACTTTATTTCCTTCAGTTGCTTTGCGGAAGCAGATCTCGACCTGCCTCCCGACTTGCAGCGGGAAAAAAAAAAGAGAAAAAAATCATGTTTGCTTTGAGTTATGCCAGTCCGCTCAGCGTGGTAGAGATCTGCCGCTCTATTATTTTAATGCTTTTTGGACGGAAGAGGAACGTAATTTTGCGTCGTCGGTGTGGAAAAAGTAGGAGGTGGAAAGGGGGTGGGGGGTTACGGTGTACGCTCCCATTTCAACTATCGCCGTGTGCGCCGTGCGCGCGCGCGCTTTCCCCAACTGTTTCCGATACTTTGTGCCTCTTCCCTGCTCCACCCCCCACTTTCCTACCCCTGCCGAGAGCGAGAGAGAGAGAGAGGGGCCGGGGAGAAGGGATGGACGGGGGGGGGGGAGGTTATGGCCGTAGGAAGGGGACCTGTTAGCTAGCAGCTGGCTGGGGCCAGGTGGAAGCGCAGGTCGCGCCCGCCCGCCCTCACCCCACATGAGATTTTATTGAGTGATGCTGTGCGTGCTTTCGGTTCGCGAAAAGTGCAAAAATGTAGGCCGGTGTGTTCTTCATTTGTAAGTTTGGTCGTTTTCTACGCGAGAGTACGTACATAGAAAATTGGTGGGCATATATACATTTTTTTAAAAGTATGACAATTGTGTGCAAAAGTGCTGACAGCGTGCGTCTTGGTGGTTCGTCGTTTGAGTCGGACGTTTTCGGAGCCCCAGTGCCGCGCGGTGGGGCGCCCCCAATGGCTCCGCCAGGACCCTCTTTCTCTCTCTCGCACCCACTCTTCCCTACACCTGAGTCACTCGCAGGGGGCAACTCTAGGATATTTTCTGTTTCTTCAGGACGACCAAAGTTTACCAATAAAGTATAGAGGTGATACTCGCTGGGCCTGCTGAGAGGGGCCTGGGGGGAGATGGAAGAGGATGAAAGAGGTCGGTAGGGGTCGGGGAGAGAGAGAGAGAAGGGGTGACGTGGCGTGCCTGGCGCTCACGGCAAAATGGCCTCCACGCACTAAAACGATCAAAACGGTCGGCCGGGGTCCTTCGGACGCACGAAAAACGCGAGGTCGTGAATTCCAGTCGGCCGAACCCTTCGCTCCCCTCTTTCCACCCCTACTTCTCAGCCCCTTTCAGATCCGCGCATAGAGTGGGCGTACGATGCTTGCTTGGGAGACGTGGTGTGAGTCGGGGCAGGTAGACCGTCCGCGGAGTCTCGAGGTGGGCGGTCTCGGCTGCCGAGCCAACCGCGAGCAGCGCTCGCCACGCTCTCTCGCGCAGTCCGTCTCTGTCGCACGTCAAGCGAGCATAGGACGCTCGGCTCAGCACTCAGCAGAGCAGACCTTTGGCTCATCACGCTATCGCGAGCGGACCGACGCTCTCGCTAGTCCGACGAGGTTCTCGCCCGGCCTGCATTTCTTTGCCGACTTTGTGGTTTTGATGAGGAAGCAGGTTAATCATCCAGCCAGTTCGAAACACCTTGGACCTTTGCTGAACTTAAAATGTTACATATACCGTCTAGAAGAAAGGTGTTTCGCCGTGATTTTCACCTGGCTCGCGACACGGGGCTGCTGTAGCTGCCGCCGCCGCTAACTTTTCCCGTCCATCCCGGCGGGCAGCAACTGCAGCGAACATTGTTCCTAAGGAGTTGAGGCCGGCAGGCTGAGGCTGTGGCGGAGGCCGGTCCGAGGCCCGCAGCAGCCGCCCAGCCGGACCTGCGCTGAACTTTTAAGTAGTTGGGCCAGCCGACGCCCAGGGCGTGCGAGGACCGCCTCGAGACATACCGGGATATCCGATTACACCTCTGTCCCAGACTTTTAGCCAACGTAACGCAAGAAGGAAACAGCGAATAAGATTTCTTTTCCTTTCGGGTTTCCTTAATTTTGTCTGTGGAAAACGTAATTTTCTTTTTTATTTCTTTTTTACTGGTGTGTAGGTGAGGCGCGTGAGCCTTTAACTTGGCAGGGTACAGCCCTGCTCTCTGATTGGCACCAGACCCCCGGCCCTCTTTCCCTTCCGTGATCAGGCAAGCCTTCAATCACACCCACATCCTCTCTTCACCTTTGTCTGTCCCGTGCAGCACCAGCGCCCTGCCATGCCTCAGGGCGCAAAGCGTTGCTGTAGAGCAGCGCTGTCGGGTCCGGCCACGAGTGCGAGAGAATGAGAGAGAGAGAGAGAGAGAGAGAGAGAGAGAGAGAGAGAGAGAGAGAGAGAGAGAGAGAGTTGGTGGAAGGACAGAACGGAGAGCAGCAGCACGGAAATACAAGCGTGGGTTCCTTTGTCATTCATCAAAGCAACCGCTCTGACCCGACACTGCTCTACCGCCTCTCTTATTTCAATTTCTCGCTCTGTTATCACTTCGGAGAGAGAGAGAGAGCAAAAGAGAGAGAGATCGCCAAAGGAAGGAGTGGGAGGGATGGCGTTGTTGGCGGGCCTTGATGGATTGCTGGCCGCGCTAAACGCTCCCTGATCAGTCAGACTGGGATCGCTCTCCCTTATCGCCCCGCCACGCCCCGCCCCACCACGCCGGCTCTTTTCTCCTACTAACTGGCTGGCGCAAGGTAGAAGGGTGGCGTGGTTGCGGTGATTGCAAATGGACCAGCAAAAACCAGCCTCTTTTCGATGCCTAAAAATTTTCTTTATGTTTTCTACTCGAGTGATTAAGCATGTATTACAGCATTAATCATGCACAGCGTTACAGACCACTTATGCGATCATAATCTTACATTGACGATCTTCATTTATAGAAAATACCAGTTCTTCTTTCAGTTTTACTATCCCCTCACTATAATTTTGCCCCTATTAAAAAACTTCGTTGTTGCTTTCCAGGATTTTGTAAAATCGTATTTCTTTTAAGGTCTTAGGTAATACCTCAGTCAGTAATTTCTCTGAAATCGGCAACCGCGGGTTCGTGCTGGAGAGTACCACCCGTCCTTGCGGAAAGCTATTGCGTTCCCATGGTCTTCGCCATTTTATTGCCCCACTCGAGGTGTGTCCCAGGTTGTGAGGTATCAGCTAAGGCTGCTGTGGAGTTGGAGTTCTCTGTTTTCTCCCCTCGTTTCGTTTTCTTGCGGCCTGCTCGGTCGGACTTTTAAGGGTGGAGTTCCTTTTTTTCTTATTTTTTTTTCCTACGGGCTATTCGACCTTGCCGCCCTGACGCACGCCACTCGCTTGAAGAGAAGACTCTCACTCAGTAAAGGAAAGAAGGGAAAGACGGAGCGAGAGGTGTATTTCCCTCGCCCTAAAGTCTTGGCGGTAGAGTGCCTGCCCCTCTAGAACGTGACGGAGAATAGGCGTAGTTGACATTGCATGTCCGTTAATTAACTAAAAAAAAAGAAAAGTATCGCGGGTGTTGAAAGAGGAAAGCAGTGTTAATTATCGTGTCCAGTCGCCTTTTTCAAGATATTTTTTTTACTTATTACATTATACGAGAACGGTTCATGTGAGGTTATTGTTGGTGTTACAAGTTGGTAATGGCTGTACTCGGTTCCAAATGCAAGCGGTCGAGACTGTCGATAAAACACACCAGTATACATTCAGAGACCCTCTGTGTGCGCCCGCGCGCATGGACACATACAAGAGTACCTGTCACGCGGAGGGCCATACGTGTCAGGGAGCAAGGTCTTGAAACCTGTTGTGTTGGAAGGGCGGCGGCGGCGGCGGCCGCCACAGGCCACGCTGTCAGGCGCGGTGTGGGGTGAGGGCGGCCCGGGCGGAGGGGAGGGGGGGGGGCGACCTCGTCCGAAACAAGCAGGGCGCCTGTCAGGAGAGCCGCCCTCCGCGCCACCCCGGGAGGGTGGGGGGGGGGGGGGAGAGGCAACGGGCCCGCAGGCCCGCAGGCCGGGGCGGGCAAGAAGGCCAGTAGCCGCGAGGCTGACTGGCACATGTCGGACACACACGCGCCGCCCCGGGCCGGGGAGGGGGGGGGGCGAGCAGGGAATATCATTGGCAGAATTAAACGTCAAGTAATGGGGTCAGGGTCAGAAGCAAGAGACGAAAAACGAGTGTTGGTTTTTGTTTGTTTGTTTTTTAAGGATTAAAAAAAAAAACATACAAGTTTTTGTATGTGACTCTTGTTGCACTGTTCGAATTTTTACCGTCCTAACTTCGCGCGTTGCGTGGCGCGGTCGGTGGGCGGGTGTATAGTGTGGGTTCGAGATATGCGTACGGGTTGGGGGAGGGGGGAAAGAGAGGGTGGGGGTGGTTATTGTTGTCTCGTGCAGCGAAGGCGTGGCCCTTGTAACACGAGATCACACAATGCCGCCCCCGCACCTCCTGCGCCCCCTGCCCCCTACCGACTCTGTAGGGCAGTGGGCTGGGCTGGGTGGCATCTCCTGGTATTGGTTCCTATACTATCCCTCCCCCCCCCTCCCCCCTTGAACATTTCGTTCATTTTTCTGCCTTGGTTCCGCGGCAACTCATCCGCCGTACTTATTTCTGTATCTCTTTATCTCCCGCTTCCTGGGTGTGATCCAGGATGCGGCGGTCCTAGGCGGCGCGGCCGCCAGTCCCCTTCCCTGCCGCCATTGATTTATGATGGGAAGAGTTGACCCGCCCCGCCCCGCCTTGCCCTCGCTGCCTCTGCCTCTCTCCCTCCCCCTCGCTTCTCTCGCTCTTTCCCACTCTTTCTATTCATCTCCACGTCTCCCTTTCTTTCTCTCTCCCTCCGGCCATTCTCTCTCCCTCCGGCCAACACCTTTTTTTTTATTTTTTTTATATCTCCCCTTCGACTTACGAGTGGCTGCTCAAGGACGGTATGAGCGCATTGTAAGAAAACTCCTTTGTTTCTGTTCCTAATTTTTGTTATGGCATACATTTGCATTTCGAATCGCATCCGTGAGGTAGGGAGAGGTAGGAGGAAGTAGCCAAACGTGCAGAATGTGGTCTTGCCTCCAGGTGAAGGTGCCGTGCTGTTGCGTTTGTTAGGAAGGAAGAGAGAGGCCGAAGAGAATGGCCATAGGAGGGGGGGGGGGGTAAGTGAGAGTGAAGGAGAGAGAGAGAGAGAGAGAGGGGGGGGGCGGGAAGCGAGAGCGGGGCCTTGCTGCTATGCTACCCGTGGGACCAATCACGCCTGTGCGCCTGTATCAAGTTATGCCCCGAGCCCGTCCCCCGCGCTCTCCTCCCCGCGGCCCTGGGGCTCAAACTTGTATGATATAATAATGTGTCGATGGGAGCGGAGGGGCTGTACGACGCGCGATCCCCCCCCCCCCCCTCTGCTGCCCTCACGCCGCCACTACTCTACTCGTCACCAAGACCCCCTGGTTACGCCTGACAGGTCCGTCGTATCCGTGTGTTTGTGGGGGGTGCGTGCGTGTAGGCAAGACAGAGAGGGTGCGCGGCGAGACGCGTACCGTGAGGAAGAGAGTGAAGGAGAGAGAGAGAGAGAGAGAGAGAGAGAGAGAGAGAGAGAGTGGGGAGTAGGGAGGGGTGTTTACCTTGCCACCCTCCCTCTCCATCTACTTAGGAAAGGCGACGCGGGGCCACGCTCGGCTTCTATCAAACTATTCGTCAGAGCGCGCGTTGTGCGCGATCAAGGGGCGCGTGCGGATGGTATAAATCGTATTAAGGCCCCTTCGCCTAGAGAGAGGGGGAGAGGGAAAGGTGGTGCCCTGAGAGCTAGGAGGAGGAGGAGTGCTGCGTTACATTGGTTGTGTTATTGTGTCTCCGGGCCCCCTCCCTGTCCGCCTCCCTCTCTCGCCCCATTGCTATCGCCCAGCCGTCGACCGGACACTCACACACACCCCCCCCGGGGCGAGTCGAGCACTGCTTGGAGGTCCTTTAGGGTCATAACTCCAAATAGCCTCCCCACCCGCCCCCCGTACCCTCCAGCCTTCCTCTTGCAATACGTCATACATGACCCGCTGTCCGGAGCAGCAATGCATGTGTGGGTGGGCCGCTGCCCCCCCCCCCTCCCCCACTCCCGCTCCTCCTCCAGTCGGTGGAACTGCTCGTGAGAGCGTAGCGGCCGAAGCACCCGGGCGAGTCGATGAAATATGCAGGTGCGTCGGTCCCGCCCCCGGCCCGCCCCCGGCCTGCCCCCGGCCCGCCCCCGGCCCGCCCCCGGCCCGCCCCCGGCCCGCCCCCAGCCCCAGCCCGCCCCCAACGCGGCCCAGCCCGTCTCCGGCCGCCGCCTCTCACCTGTGTGTCTGGGGGGCGGCTCGGGTCGGGTCGAGCGGAGGCTCCACCAACAACTCCCCTACTCTCTATACCGGTATGCGACCATTTTGCGAGAGGGAGATCACGTCGAAAAATCACTGTACACCCCAAAAAAAAACATTATAAAAATAACACAAAAAGAAGATCAAAATAAAGCCGCAAGAAGAAAGATACAGAAAAATCTCGCCTCTGTGTGTGTGTTTTGTGTGTGTGTGTGTGTGTGTGTGCGCGCGCGCGCGCGCGTGTGTGTGTGTGTGTGTGTGTGTGCATGGTTGCCACAACTCTGGAAAACCGGGAAAACTCAGGGAATTTAAAAACACTCTGGGAAATCAGTGAAAACTCAGAGAATTTGAAAAACAGTCAGGGAAAATTTGAAAGATGACTGGCGCGGCGTCGCGGAGGGGGATTGGGACGCAGCCCTACGGGCGAGACTCGTGCGTGGCGTGGCCTAGTATCCCGGAGAACGGTGCTTAAAAATCAGGGAAATTTGGGGAAAACCCGTCTGGAAATCAGGGGAAACTCAGGGAAAATGAAAATTTTGCGGCAACCTTGGTGTGTGTGCGTGTGTGTGTGTGAGTGAGTGTGGTTCACCCTGCAGTGTGCAACGCCCCCAGGGAGTCTCGCATGCGGCGGGGGAGCGCCGCCGCGCCGGCCGGGGAGCGCTGCCCGGCGGTGGGGCTCGCCGCTCGCCGGCGCCGACCGTAACCGGAAATGAGGGAGGGCGGGTCAGTACGTGGCGGCGCCCGCCTTGGCGGGGCGGGTGTGCGGCGGAGGTCGCTGGAATGAGATTTTGAAAACCCGATTCGTCTATATACCGGTGGAAATGAGTTACGTGATGTGGTTTTACCATCGGCCGGAGCACGCCGCTGCGCCGCTACGCCGCTGCCTCCCGCGCGCCCGCAGGCCGCAGGGATAGTTCGCACTCAGTTCGCAACGTACGCGCGCCCGCCCGCTGTGCTGCACGCTGACTATATTGGCTTTTGTACTGCAGCGCCGAAGAACTAGGGATGCGCTCAAATGTGTCGTTCATGATGGTAAATTTCGTTTTTCAAATTTTCTCTCTGGCGTGGGACGTGGTGACGTATGCTCGGTTTGAAGCAAGTTTTGAATATGAAGAAAAAATGTGATGCGACCAATGCAGCGCTAGGAGCCGGGGTGGTGCTCTACGATTTCGCAATCGTGGGTATATTCCCGGTATATTCTTTTCTTTTCCTTTTTTTTTCTCGCGGATATAACGCTGCCATCCTATAAGGATTGGGTATCGCGTACCTGGAGTGGCGCCCGCCTCCGCCGGTGCGGCTCTTCCTCCTTCGCCTCTTCTTGCGATTTCCCCCGGGCACTTCAGCGTCGCTCCCGCCCTGCATGCAGTTCGTGGAGAATGCTATGCCGTGCTGCTGCCGCCCGTTGGCCTTCGCCTGCGTCGGCCGGGCCGGGGCCGGGCGGGGCGGGGCGGGGCGGGGCGTGGTGGTAGTTGTCCCAAACCCGAGGCTCATCTCCCCGCCCGCCTCACTCTGCCCCGCCCCGCCCCGCCTCGCCCTCTCAGATGACGGCACCTGATCCTACAAGTTATGCCGCGGTCCGCACACAGTGCTACGCCACTGTTCCGCTGCTCCCCGCCCGCGCGCCATAAAAGAGAAGAGTGTAACGGTGGCGGTCCCCTCCCTCCGCCGCTGCTTCACCTTTCGCTACATCCTCCCCCTCTCTCCCCCTCTCTCCCCCTCTCCTCTCTCTCCCCCTCTTCTCCCTGTCCTCTCCGTCCGCACAATCTCCCCCATTCTCCGTGAGCTCTCACGCCCCGGCCTCTGCTCACACCCAGGTGAGGTGGACCATGTATCCCTGGTGTTCTCCCTCGCCCCCTCGCCACACCTTCTCGAACCTGAGCGCAGTAGGGGACTGCGGGAGATCGCCTTAAAGGTGCGGCTACTGTATTCAAGTTTTCATTCAGCTGTCGCCCTTGCGTCGATATGTTCCATTTTATACGAATTGTTTCGTTATTTTACATAAATATTTACATTGACATCTTATCATACTCTGTGAAAAATATCTTTGTAGATTTACGATGAATTTTGTAAATCGTAATTTACGAATTATTTTGTAAATTTACGACAGACCTTTTTTGCTTATGAATGAATTTCAAGCCGATATGTAGTGCTTTTAATTTTACGATTTGCAATTGTAATTTTACAACTGCACTTCGTGGAAAATTTTCCTGTAAACTTACGACCGTTTTTCACAGTGTAGTCTGTGTTCCCAGAAAAATGTTTCTCGTAAAACCGACAAGAGTTTCTACCGAGGGGAAACATCTCTGAATTGTGGTGTCAACATTTTGTAAATTTTTAAGAATTTTCGAGAATTTTTAAGAATTTTCATGAATTTTCCTGAATTATAAGGTGTACCGAAATTTATTCAGAGTTGTTGTCCCCTTAGTGTAACCGGATTTAAATGTTGCTCAGCCTTTTTCTTTCCTCTGGCGTGGTTTTCGAGTTTGTTTGGCTGCTGAGGAAAAAAAAGGTGCGCCTGTAACCGTTTGCCCTTCTCTGTGCAGCGGGCACGGGGTGGCAGTGAACGCTGAACACGCCTTGCCGTGCCGTCGTGACACACTTAGTGACTGGTGAAAAGAAATAACAAGTATGAGGGAAACGCTTCCGTTGTGTGCGTGGGACAAAGTGGGTCAAGGTTGTTTCGTTCGAATAAATACGCCAAAATGCAAAGGGGACAAGGGGCTGTTTCATTCGAGCTACTGATTATTTTTACATTCCAAATTTTCCGGCACTGCCCATGGATTACCTCTATCGGGTCACCTAGAATTTCCGGGGAGTTTCTTCTCCCCGATTACTCAACCGGGCTCAATAAAGGCTGTCAGCCGGATTGCCGCGTTTTCATTTTCCCCTCGCGAGAATGTCAGCCACACTTCCTACCCCGTGCGCGCGCCCCCCAACCTTACCCTACATACACACACACACCTTCATGCTCGACCCCACACTCACACACGGTCGCCTCCAACTTGTCGGCGCGGTAAGGCTGTCTCCTCTCTTAATGCGGCCGTATCATGGAACGCGCGAGCTGGGAGCTGTATCGCCTTGTGGCACGAAAAGAGGACGATGTAGGGGGTGGAGGACTGTGGCGCGGGGCGCGGAAGGCACTATATGTGGGGCGAGGGGAGAGGGGCGGTTTCGCAGATGCAGGCACGGGCGGCCCGACGGCGCCCCAGCGGCCCCCGCATTAGCAGGTCGCGCCACTAAAATAGACGAGTTTACTCTCGGCAATGCTCGGCACGCTACTCCGTCCCGCACCCGCCGCGCTGTGCTCATTCGGTCTTGCTTTTCATGTTTTGCAGGTGAGTCGAGCCGAGCCGAGCCGAGGCCCTGGGCTGCCGCAGCTGCAGCCGCGCGGGGGCCGCGTGTCCGTGTGGCCGCCCGGGTGATGCCGTCCCGCCGTACAGCCGCGCGCCGCGCGCTGCCTACCCTCCCGACCACAGGCGCACTGGCCGCCCCGGCCCGGCCCGGCCAGGCGGCGCAGCTGCTGGCCTGCTGTTTGAGTACGTCACGGTGCCCACGCCGAGGGTCCTGCACTCACAAAATTCAGTGTACTGTACATAATACCCTTAAACAATATCAGCAAGAAAAAAAGAAAAAAAATCTTAAAAAATGAAGGGAAAAAAAACCATTAGCAGATATGGGGAAAAAATCAATGAAAAAAATCAGAAGGAAAAAAAATTGAGTCAGAAAAAGATCAAGGAAAATCACACACAAAAAAAAATATAAAAATCTGTGAACGCTTGAGTTTATAGTGAAGGATTCCTCGGCAGTCTTAAGTTTCCTCCTCCACCTGCTCCTTCTCATCTTCCTCCTCTCCCTTCTCCTCTTTTCCTCCTCCTCCTCCTCCTCCTCTTTTCCTCCTCCTCTCGCCGTAGACTCCCGAGTGCCAAGACGTGCCGGCTGCGCGGGGCCTGAGCCATAACTCCTGGATGCGCGCGCGGCGAGACTGAGGCAGGGAAGACTGACAAGGGAACCGACTGCTCAGAGTGAGCGCGAGAGAGGAAGGGACTTCCCAGAAGTAAGAGGGAGAGAGACGGATGTGCGGGCGGAGAATGGAAAGTGGATTGGTGAGCAAGATTTGGACGCGGGTGCGGCGGCGGCGCAGGGAGATGAGGCCAGACCGTAGCTGGCGTGCGTAAGGGGGTTGCTGCCGGCGCCAGCGGGGGAACTGGCCGATGGAAGAGGGATTTGGGGGGGGGGAGGGGGAGCAACAGCACGTGGGTGGTGCGGTGCGGGAGTTGGGACTCGAATGGCGGGAAACAGGCCCTGCCGCCGCCCTCAGCAGCAGCAGCAGGGGCAGAGAAGGGAGTTTGTGGGCCGGCTTGCCCGCGTGCCACATGTGCTGGTCGCAAGAGGCTTTGTTTTGATTTAAAGTAGTTGGGTGTGGTTTTGGGGAGGGGGGGGGCGGAGTGCATGTAGCCGGCGTGCGTGGGCGTGCCCACGTGACCCCACTCGCCCCCCCGGCCCTGCGCTGTCTTCAACAGCCTCACGCACTTTTACCCACCCCTTTCCCCGTATTCCGCTTTGCTCCCGCTTACTTGTCACACAGTTTGCATTCTCGCGCACGTCACAACTCCCTCAAAAATTTATATAAACAGAAGCAATGACATTTTCAGACGTCTTGTTGGTCCTATAATTTAATCTTTTGAAGGGCACTGTAAAATTTTTGACTGTCATTTGACAATTATCGTCCGGATAAAAGTGGAACATAATAAATTTGTCATGATGAGCTTGAAAATTATTTGTCATTTGCCAATGACGGTAAATTTGTCTAAAATCATATCGATTTCAATAATTTTCTTGTCAAAAGATAGATGTTCTGTCAAATATCAGACATAAAAATAGTCATAGGCAGACAATTTACTTGTCATTCAGTAAAGACAAAAATATCTTAAACAAGTATGTTGTCACATAAACATATCATTTGTCATTAACACAACATGAATTAATTGTCACAAAATATGTTGTCAAATAACAAAAACTTTTAACAGTGGGTGAGACGTACTATGTTTCGTTCAAACTGACTTCCCGGTTCACGCGCTCGCTATTTGTTAGCAGTGTCGGTCCAAAGTATTTGACGTGACGATTCGCTTCCGTCTTCTTCGTTCTACGAGTTGAGGTAGAGGGGAGGGGTGGTGGAGGGTGAGAGGGATAAGGTAAGACCCCCCCCTTCTCCTTTTTCTGCCTTAATCCCATCCCAACAAAAAAAAAGGAGAAAGGGACGAGTCTTTTTGCCCAATGTGACGTATTAGCAAGGTGCCTCTGGAGCAATTTGTTATAAGTCGCTCTCGCTCGCGCCGTCGCGATGTGCCATCTTCTTCCTCCCCCCCTCATGCGCCGTGTCGTTCTTCTTCCCCATCCTCATCCCTACCCCCTCCCCTCCTCCCACTGTCTCCCTCTCCACCGCACCCCCACTCTCTCGCTCTCCGACCCACCCCTATATCCTCTTTCACGTTCTCGAACCTTCCTTGTCCCTCTTTCTCTTCCCCGGCCGCCCTTGGCAGCCGGCGAGCATATTCCTCTGTCCCTTGACGCACTGGAGTGGCTTGGCTGGCGGTGCGGGGCTGACCTGACCGGCCGTCAGCGCCGCCACCATATGTCGCGCCCGGCCGGCGGCACGGGGGGTCACTCATACAAAATGTGTACAACGATTGTTTTCCCTCTGATTTTTTTGATTTTGATTTAAGTAACATTTCTGTCGTTTTCTGATAAATTTTGATCTTATCCCCCTATTTCTGCCTTGAATTTTTTTTGGCAGTTTTTTGTTCATTTGTTCTCGATTTTTCTGAGTTTTCCGTATGTTTTTTCTTGATTTTTTTAATACTTTTCAAAAAAAGATTTTTCGAAAAGAGTCACCCCTCGGCGCGGTCCGCTCTTGACAGGGGCATCCTTCTGATTTCGAAGATTTGCTCTCACGCCTCCGTCTTTGTCGCACCTATAGCGGTGCTCTAGGTTGGGGATGGCGACAAGGCCTGAGGCGCGAGAGCGATCTTCGGCATCGGACGGCGGGCAAATGCCGGTGCTGCAGAAAGTCGTTCAATTGGAACGAGTGCGGGGAGAGGCGCTACGGCTTGGTTGGATTTTCTCTCTAAAAAGTATGTTAAACAATACTCACCAAGGGAACGTGTTTCTTATTTCTGAAGTTTGGCCCGAAGAAGGCGGCTGCGTGCATGATACTCTCGCGTAGTGATGATCCGTTTTGCAATTAGTCTGTTCGTGATGTCCTATCAGTGTAACCTATACAGTGTGTTTGTAAAGGACAGCATTCCAATTAGGCGCTCTCGGCGACAAGTTGACGGCAGTGACAGTGGGAGAGCGCGCGGGGCAGGGCCAGCCCCAGCAAACACCCTCCCCTCCCCCCCTCCCTTTTCCACCCCGCAGAGAACAACGCCGCGTGCCCTAATTTCGCTCAGTCTTCTGTCTCCCGTTCCCCTCCCCCTCCCCCCGCCTCCACCGGGCAGCGTGCCTCAGCTGACCCGCGCGGAGCGTATAGCAGCAGCGGGGGTGCCCCCCTCCCCCCCCCCTCCTGGCCCTGGTCTCGGCCAGGCCCGCCCGCCTTCTAATCCGAGGCGGCAGTTCCCCAGTATGATCCGGTAATCGGGGAAGATTGCGGTGAGCGCCTCGGCCCGGCGCGGCGGGGCTGAGGTTGCCTCCCTGCTGCCGGAGGATGTGGGCCAGAGATAGGAGGAACAGTGAGGTCGCGTCAGCTCTCAGTGTGTCGCGGCCACGCCTGGAGTTACCATGCGTCCCTCTCATGTCAGCCGCCATAACCGTTGTCATACTGGTTCGATTCCTGTGCCCCCCCCCCCCCCCATCCTCTCTTTCTCTCTCTCTCTCTCTCACTCTCACCCTCTTTCTCTCTCCCTCCCTACCTCTCCCTCTGTTTCGCACGCCCTTTACCTCTCTCGCTCGTGTGCTGTTTTGCCCGCTCTCGCACTGCGAAAAAAATTGTCGTAAAGGGTATACAGGAAAATTTTCCATGGAAGATGTCGAACAATTACAATGCAAGATCGTAAATGTACGAGCGCTGCGCATCAAACAGAGATTCGCATGACGAGCGAGAGTGGGAGGTTGTTTATGTGCGACACATTTTGTAAATGGTTAAGTACAAAATACATCGCACGTGTACGAAGGTATTTTTTTGCGGTGTATCCTCTCACTCTACCGCGCAGTCTCTCCTCCTGCCACCGGTGGCGCGCTGCTTTAATCTTTCTCCCGCTTGTCTCAGCTCATCCATTATACTTTTTCTCACCGCTCTCTTCTGGCGGCCTGGCGTTATCCACACTGACAGTGCATCCCCGCCACGCCACGCCCCGCCCACGCCCCGCCACGCCCCGCCACGCCCCACAATGCCCCGCCTTGGCCCCTCTCCGCCATCGGCATAGAGGGTAAGCCAAGCGACCCGGCGAAGCAACGGGCAAGCAAGTGTGACCTTTTGCCTCGTATTATTCTGCAGGCTGCGGTGCGGTGACTGTCTGGGCTGTCTAAAGGTGGCCTTATAATGGACCACTCTAGTCTCCATCCAGTGTCCGTCCAGTGTCCATCCAAGTGTCCATCCAACTGGATGGACACCTGACGAGTACCGGACTGGTCCATTGTAAGGCCACCCTGAGGCGTCAGGGAATCACGTGAAGAGGACATACTTATCACTTGCAGATTCGAGTTAAAGTCGTTTTTTTTTACGATTTTTTATTCGCAGGAAAATATTTTTTTATTTTTCCTCTTCGATAACGGTCCTGTTAACTGGGGAATGAGAGAGTACCTTCCTATCTCTCTTTCCTTCTCCCCGCCCCCCGCCTCCTTTCCTCGACCTATCAAGTGTCCGGTTCGCGGTGGCGGCGGCGGGGGTTTTGAATTTACCGCGTGTCGCGATGTGTCAAGCGACTTCTTATTTATGCTCCGCAGAGGTGCGGTTATTTTAAGTCATTCCGGTGACTGAGAAGAGTGAGAGAGAGAGAGAGAAGCAGAGAGAGAGAGAGAAAGAAAGAAGAAAAGAGGGGTGGGAAGGGAGTGACAGAGAGAATGGGTCAGCCAGTCAGGGAGTAGGACGGGAGAAAGCGACATACACAGGTGTAGAGAAAACGCCCCTGCTTCTGCTCCTTATGTTGAACACCCCCTTCTCGAAATTTAGGTAGTACTTAGTAGTTACTTATTCCCTTTATCTTTTTGGTTCGCACGGCCCTGCGCGGCCCAGCCCACGTCTGAAGCGCACTCGATGACGCTCCCTTAATCCCTCGCGAAGTGACCGCTGCTGCGCCGTCAGTTGCACTCAATCATTAACGTAAGGATGTTTCGCCAGTTACTTAAGTTTGCCTTAAAAACTAAACTTGTGACTAGCTAACGGTACCGAGGGCACTGCTCGCGCCACTCCACAGGCACTCGCTGTGGGTCGCATATCTCGCAAGGCGGCCCGTAATCTGTTTGTGCGGTCGGGACTTTGTTTGCGTCTGATCGGCCAGCGGGGGCTGTTCCCCCCGTCCCTTTGGTTGCCTCCCCGGTGCTCCCAAGAACTAGACCCAAAATCCCCACGCGGACTGCCCCCGCCGCCGCCCTCCGCTCACCTCGGTCGCCTCCACCGCTGGGGTCACAATGAATCACAAGGGAGCAAGAGCACAACTGGTCTCTCCTCCATTTCTCTCACTCCCCAGCACTACCACCTGCCTCTCCGCCCAGCCCCCCCCCCTCTTCTCCAGCTGGTCCCAAGTCTGTGTGCCGCTCTTTGGTCCAGCGAGCAGAACAGATTACCTAGATTGGTACACTGCGGTGATAATAGAGTTCTGCACGAAGAGGGGGAAACACTTCTGACATTTTTGTACACCTCGTAATTCCGGATAATTCATAAAAATTTAGAAAAATTTTAAAAAAATTCAGAGAAAATCAGGACAATGCAGGAAAATTTAGGTAAACTTTAAGTCAAAGTTCAGAAAGTTATTTTAAAATTCACGAAAATTTACAAAAATTCACAAAGAATAGTGTACACCAAAATTCAGAGTTGTTTCTTCTTCGGGTTTGCATACCGAGCCCCTGGCTATTCTTTTTTGAAATGAGTCTGCGTGTCTTGGTGCGGCGTCTGCTTGCGGCGATGATCTCACAGACAGTCGGTTTTCTATTTTTTCTCCTTTTCTTGGAGTGACACTCCACCGAAGCAGGGAAGAAAAGTGAGGGGAAATAGAGACAGCACGCGCACGCCTGCCTCCCCCTCCCCTCTTTAAGCTTAAGCCTGCTAAGGGATGTAACCTGATGTCCTCATTAGACGCCCCCCCCCCCCCGCTCTCCCCACTCCCTCTTTTTCCCTGACCTCCTTTACCCCTCTTATCTCCCCTCCTCCTCTGCCCATTTCTGTCTCTCTCTCTCCCTCCTTTCCTCCTCCCTCCTTCGTCTCTTTCCTCTGCTTTCCGGTGTGTGCCCGGATTAAAGGCGGCCATACATTAGCACAATCTGTCGGAGCGATAAATCAGTGAGGTTCCCCCGGCTCGTAAGGCTGCGTGGCGTGGCGCGCTGCGGCGCTCCTTAAGGGAAGGCCGGGGGGGTGGCGTAGGCTGAAGACCTGGCCGGCCGCGACACATGCAGTGTCCCGGGCGAAGAATGGGGTCCGCAGGACGGCATTTGCACATATTTATTTTGAGCCTTTAGTTTAAGTAAATCTGCCCGGCCTCTTCACTGTTCCACTAGTCTAGTGCCGGGTGGGGGAGGGTGGAGTAGGTGTGCCTCCTGTGCTGCAGGGTGCGTCACGCCCTGGCCATCCTCAATAAGTTCGCCAACGTTTCTTACACGGCGTAGACGTATTAGAATCCGATTTCAACCGCGTTTTGGAGGCCTACCTACCTACCTCTCGCTTTCGTTTTGCGCTTTTCACCCTTGTTGGAGGAGTCTCCCTCTCTCTCTCTCTCTCTCTCTCTCTCTCTCTCTCTCTCTCTCTCTCTCTCTCTCTCTCTCTCTCTCTCTCTCTCTCTCTCTCTCTGTGATTCTCCCGACCCCCAAGGGTAGCGTCATATGGCCCATTATTTCCTCTCTTTCCTACGGCGAGCGTAAGTGTGTGTGAGCGCGCGCGCGCACTCCGGAGAAATTCCCTACGAGTAAATTCCATTTCTCAATGAGAAATTACTTTCCAAGTTGGGCCCTGGAGCGCGCGCGGCGGCCCCACGGGGGCTGGGGCGGCGGTGACTCTATCGCCTGCGGAGGGGCGTGACGCCCCCGCCACGCCATCCATCTCGTGCAGTCGATGCTGCCCCCCCCCCCCCTTCTCTCTCTCCAGCTCCCTATGTCGCAGAGCGTCCTCAGACGCAATGAGCGTCTCTCCGAGTATTGAAGTAAGTCCGGCCCCCTTGGACCGGCTCCAGCGGCCGCCGGGCCCGCGCCCCACTCCGTTGCCAAGTCGAGCTTATGGCGGTGTACTTCCTCTAAACTCGCCGTGCCGCGCCGCGTCTCGGCTCGCTTGCGGAATAAAGTGCGCGCGGGGAGCATCGAGCGGCAAATGGCGCGCGCACCGAATATGGGGCTTGTTTCAGCCCATCGTGTCGCCGCGCTCCTCACCCCCCCGTGCCTCACCCGCGCGGTCCCAATGACGCGACCGCGAGTTATTAGGGTTATTTCTCGCCTCGTTATATGGCTGGTGGCGTGCCAGCGCGGCCCGATGCGCAGTCCTTTATGAGGCAGGTGATTTTAGATCGAGAAAGATTGATCGGCCCTCTGCTATTGTGGATGGGTTCGATTTACTTAAATACTTAAACATCTTGGAATTATGTTCTTCAACCGTCGATAGTTGAGCGTCGACTTTCTGTAAGGGAAATTAAGCACAGTGTACTTTCACTGATCATGAGATATTTTGTCGTGGTATAGAAGCAGAGCTGTGGCGGGTCAGATCCAGGACATATCTCAATTTTCTCTCTCTTCTGAGTTTGAATATGTTTGAAAGGGGGATTGGCTGTGTGTGTGTGTGTGTGTGTGTGTGTGTGTGTGTGTGTTTGTGTGTGTGCGTGTGTATATATCTGTGTGTATGTGAATGGGGTGGAGGCAGGGGCCGTCTGTGCCCGGTCAGCCAACCGAAGGACAAAGGCAAGTGGACTTTGGCAACTCTTCTGGCTGCTCTGATGAGACCTGTTCTGTTCCCAATTCCAGGGAGTTCGCGTCGCTAGCGTATTGACTGCCTCGGTCAGGTCTGCAAGCAAAGTCACTACCAATCGACAAAATATTTTATAATTATAAATTATTTAAAATTATGAGTACTTTCTCGATGTGTTGTAAAAATAAAGTTTCTGTTAGCAAACCCTTTTTTTCTATACTGTTCTCCGCCGTTGATTTTCCCGGTGCAGCAGGCTGAGACCACAGTGGCGGTGAGTGCCGAACGCTCGGAACCGCCCTGCTCTAGATAGGCCGATCGGACCGACAAACTTGTGCGTGTGCCAATCATTCAGGAGGTGACCGCCCCCAGCCTGCCTGCATCGGCCCGGTTCGACGTCCACGCCGATTTTTCACCCGAGCGGCTCTGGCCCTCTCCCGCTCGTGTGACCCTTCACCTCCTCTCCCCCCACCCCTTGCCCCTCCCTTTCGCCCCCCGATTTACTATCCCGCCCGACCAGCAGTGGCCTGGCCGGCATGCAAGGTCAGGCAGGCAGGCAGGCAGGCAGGCGGGCGGGGTGCGCCGCTTTCAGCGCCATTTGCTGCGTAGGACGGACAAAGGGGGGAGTAAATTCGAAAATTCATTGTATGCGCCCAACAAAAAAAAACAACATTTAAAATATAAATAAAAAATAAAATAAAAAATAATTAAAGTAAAACCAAGAAGCATGATAAAGAAAAATCCGAAAAATTGAGAACAAATGAACAAAAAAAAACTCGAGGGGGTATGCACTCGCGTAATAGTAAGGTCACTCTATCCGTACTAAAGGCGTAATAGTTTGCGTAATAGATGCGTAATAGGAGCGTCATAGCCAAAATTTTCCTTTTTCCCCTTATTTTTGTGTCGTTTTGGACTGTTATGCCTGTTTTTGGCTCAATCTGTACCATTTCGGAGCGAAATACGCGTAATAGTTGGGTCACAGATTTTGTGGTGAATACCCCCTCGAAAAAACTAAACATAAAACTGAACTAAAAATTTTAAAAAGCCAGAAAGAGGGGGAAAAGATCATAATTTATCAGTTTCAGAAATGTTCCTTAAAAATTTTAGAAAGAAGGCAAAAAAAAATCATTGAACACATTTTGTATTCGCTACACACCGATCCACCGTCGGAATAGGAAAGGGGTGGTTCTACTTCAGCCGAGAGAGGAGAGAGGCCGACGCGGCGAGGCGGGGCCGCCGGGCTGAAGTATAATACGTCGTCCCGGGCGACCTGCCGACGTATTCCGAAGAGCGCTCTCCTCGCTCTGTCTCTCTCGCACCTGAACGGAGAAGCCCGTTATGAGTGCGAAGTTAGTCGGAATAAGTCGTCCGCCCTGCGGCTGCACGCGCGTCGGGTCGGACCCATTACTCATTGACCGCGCGCTGGTCGCGAGGTTTCTGCCCGGGCTGCTCGTGCTTGTCGGCGCCGCGCCCGTCCCACCCTGCCGTGCTGTGCCGTGCTGTGCTCGCCCGCAGGGATCGCGCCCGGCAGAGCCGCTCGGCCGGTGCGGCGCGCTGCGCCCCCGAGAGTTATCGCCGGCGCAAATGACCGCACACAATCACTCCCCATGGCACACACACGCACACACCGCAGAACCGTGGGCCGCCTCGCGCGCAAGCACATTCATACACCGGACGTACGGGGCAGCTCCAGCACACCCCATTTCAAAAAAATTCCCCATGCCCTGTTCTACCTCATCTCTCCCCCGCCTCATTTTTTGATCCCTCCTTTCCTATTCTTTTGTGTAACCACATCCCCTCCCCTTTTTCCACCCTCTCCCCTATTTTCTACTACTCGCTCTCGCCCCCTGGCTACATCGTGTAGGTGCTGTGTCGTGTTTTTTTTTTTTTTAATATGTGAAAATAGGACGCGTTACAATGAGCCTTGGTCCTGTGTGGGTTCACTAAAGCGCGCATGTAAGTGCTAAAACGGCTGCCTGCAAGATGCGTTTGCGTTACTTCCGGATCCCTTCTGTATGCCTTTTGACTCTTGCGCCCTACTCTCTGCTCTTTCTTTTTCTGCCCCTTTTCTCTCACTAACCCACTCGCAGCCAGCGAAACATATTCATGCGTAATGTGGGCCTTCCCCCACTGTGCCCGGTAGATAATGCATTTGTCCGAACGCACTGTTGTTGTTATTTTGGTAAGTCGCCCACCCACGCGCGAAATGAATCCACTGCGCTTTCCACTATATTTCTTCACCCCCGCCTCTCCCTCCCAGCATTACGCGTCCATCAAGTTAAGTGCGGCCTTGTCTATGGATTTTCACACATCACCCCACTTTTTACTTCGATAGGTCCAAGCCTCAACAGCACCACCCTCTTTCTGTCTCACTCCCCCCTCCCCCACCCTGCGCTCTCTCTCTCTCTCCCCCCTCCCCTTTCTCTCTCGCCCGCGTTTTGCCCATATACACGTAGGTGTGACTGGTAGCCGATCACATGGCTGATTCGGGATCGAAATTCCTTCATCTTTGGGGGGGCCGCCCGTGTGCTCTGCATACTAAAGGCGGCCGGGCCCCGATGCGTCCGAAACACGCGCGGTCGTCCGTGCTGCCTCGGATGCGCCCCCTCGCTGACACCTTTCGGCATGTGCCCCTCCGCCGCCTGATAACACCGCGCTCTCCTGAATGGTTCCGCGGGTCTGTCGTCCTGCGCTTTAGATTCAAATGCGCAATGCGTTCCTGCAGGTATGCCAGTGTGGCATTAATGTTAGCAGCGAGCAGGCCACTCACGTTTTTCGATCGAAGCCAGTCTGTGTTTACTCTGCGCGCGGTGTTTGCCCCCGTGAGCCGCCACACCACCCACCAGCTGACGCGCATGCCCCGTTTCCTTGCGAGTGTGCTTTATTCATCAGCAAATTAGTGTGTCCGGGGGACGTTTGCACCGACCTCATATGTGTGTCATCGTGATAGAGGAACACATTTATTCCTTTTTATATCGCCTGTAGCAGGCGCTTGTTTCAAAGCGCATGTTTGGTTTGCAATTTTATTTTTCGTTTAAAATGTAATATCTTAAGCAGTAATGGGAGTAACATGAACTGCTTGTGACGTTAAGGGCGACATTGACTTTGGCTGGTGAGCAGTTCTAATTCCAAAGAGAATCTATGATTTAGCAGAACGCGTTCTCCGTTTTTGTGGTAGTAAAAAAATCAAGAATAAGGTGAAAGGAGGTGGGCAAGTTAATATATGGGGTCCATTCATGCAAGTCGACCGGGAGCGACATGAGGGGTGAGAGGATTTGGCGGGGCTGCAGGGCAGCAAGAGGAGCAGAGAGGTCCTTCATTGCGCATTTGAAACTCTTGGTGTGGCGAGGCGGAGCGGGGCGGGGCGGGGCGGGGCGCGGTGAGGGGCGCCGGCAGCGGCCGGGGGATGGGTCTGGACAAGGCGGGGGCAAAGCTGTGGGCGAGCCAACATCATCTGAATAATGGAATGAAGCGCGTTACGATGGCGTGGCGTTACACAGCCCTGGGGCGTGGGCGGGGCGGGGGGCACTGGTGGTGTGGTGGCTGCTGGCCTGAGCCACTCCATGTGCGCCTCCCTTTGTGCGGGCCATTGTTTTGAGTTTGGCCACCGGTGTGAGTTTCTTCCATGATAATTAAAGGATTTTATTTTCGCGGCTGGACCGCAGCGCCTCGCCGCGCCGCGCCGCGCGCTACCAGCGAGACGGGTCGTAAAGCTGGCCCAGCCCAGCAGCCCGCCGCGCCGCCTGAAAAGTTGGATATTATACGCTTTAATGTAGGAACGTCAGTTGCCTACTTTTTTCATTATAATTTTGACCTTTTTTTCAACATATTGGCACATGCCTTCAATCAGTGGAAATTATAGCAACGCAGTTGGTGGAGTCTTTAATCCAAATCAGTTTGTGTCCAAAATACTGCAGATAATTGTTGATATTTGCTTTTTCTCAAACGCGCACTGTATTGCAGGTAGCAACCCCGACACTCCCGACACGGGCGCGAGCGGTGAACCGCACACACTCACACTCACCACACACCACACACACACACACACACACACACACACACACACACACACACACAGGGGTTATTAATGCAATTAATTTGGGTGTAAACTCATTAGTTCTCCAGACAAGGGGCGGGGACCTTTAGACGCGCGACCCTTTAGGGCCTAAATGTCAACCCGCTCGGAGGCAGTGGAGCGCGGAGATGGACGGCGGAGGAATCCGGTAGGAGTGGCCCATACCTGCACGGCAAGAGCCACCTCATGCAGTACACCGTACATAATCAACTGCTACTTCATTATTTTATTTATTTTTTAATTATTTTATTTAATTATTTTAAGCGGTACTGGCCGCGCGGCTGCCGCGCGAGCTGTGCTCTCCGTTCATGGATCCCATTCACCGGAGGCCGAAGGCCTTTTTACGCCCCTCCGTGTGTGGAACCTCGCGTAATGAGATGAGGTCGTTTGCTGTCGGCGGGCTGCTGGCCTCGCTCCAGCCCCGCTCCAGCCCCGCTCCAGCCCCGCTCCAGCCCCGCTCCAGCCCCGCTCCAGCCCCGCTCCAGCCCCGCTCCAGCCCCGCTCCAGCCCCGCTCCAGCCCCGCTTCAGCCCCGCTCAGCCCCGCTCCAGCCCCGCTCCAGCCCCGCTCCAGCCCCGCTCCAGCCCCGCTCCAGCCCCGCTCCAGCCCCGCTCCAGCCCCGCTCCAGCCCCGCTCCAGCCCCGCTCCAGCCCCGCTCCAGCCCTGCTCCAGCCCCGCTCCAGCCCTGCTCCAGCCCCGCTCCAGCCCCGCTCCAGCCCCGCTCCAGCCCCGCTCCAGCCCCGCTCAAGCCTCGCTCCAGCCCCGCTCAAGCCTCGCTCCAGCCCCGCTCCAGCCCCGCTCCAGCCCCGCTTCAGCCTCGCTCCAGCCCCACTCCAGCCCCTCCCCAGCCCCGCTCCAGCGGCGTACCCAAGGGTGCGAGATGATGTGCCGGCACGCTCTTTCGTACGTCAATAAAAATGCAGAATAATGTCAGGCGTATTTTTTTTTGCCTCCTGTCTTTTTACGGGGTAAGGACTTTTTATTTAATTTCTTGAAAAGTGTCAGGCGTGGAAGTTTGTCGCTGCATATTTTTTATCCTTTTCTTTACTTTGCTCTGAGCATTGAAATTTTAAGAATAATATATACTTTCGGGTCAGCGCTTTTATTTTTATTTTCTGGGTGCATCAACATATTTAATCTCCCACCTGCTGAGAGGGGAAGAGGTGTGCGTGTTATTGACAAAGAGTTCATCGCACCTCGTTTATCATAGCCGATAGAGCGTGAGGCGGTCGGCTGTACTCTCTCTCTCCCTCCCTCTCCCCCTCCTGCATCCTTTAATGCTCTCTCTCTCTCTCTCTCTCTCTCTCTCTCTCTCTCTCTCTCTCTCTCTCTCTCTCTCTCTCTCTATCTCTCTCTCTCTCTCTCTCTATCTATCTATCTCTCTCTTCTTCATCGTACCAACAGACACCCGGCAGTGTATCGGTGGCGCGAGACAATGTTACAGGAGATCACGCCAGTGGCGGTTTTAAGTCCGTCTGAAGGGGAGGGAGAAGCACTTCAGGTTGCCTACATACAGGAGTTTTGTCGTGCAATTTGCCTACTTTCCAGGCGGCTATCTAGGGCCGATGGGGGGGGGGGGGACATTACCCCCAGTTCCCTCCCCCTAAAACCGCCACTGGATCACGCCGCTGCAAAACGCAGACATTTTAGTATGTTTACATGCCAAACTATCCTGGAGAGAGTAGAGAGGTCTCTCCTCACGCCAGTTCCCTCGGCCTCTTTTTGCTGTCCAAAGCGTCGCACTGCACTGCTCTGCTCAACCAATGTGCGCTTGCGCGTATGTGCGTGCGTGCGTTCGCGCGCTTGTGTGTGTGTGTGTGTGTGTACGTGGAGGCGGTGCATGGGGCGGGGATGGTGCGCTTACGTGCGCATTCAGGTGGAAAGGATCGCCCGAGGGGGGGGGGGGAGGCGACGCAGTGGCACTCCGTGACCTTTTGACGACGGCCGATAGTGTCCTTTCCCCGCAGAGCTGGAGGAAAGGGCCTATAGTCGTGTCCTTTCAGCTACACGGCGGCACTCCGCTCATTTTGATGTGGACGTTTTACAATCGTATACGTATATATTATATAGTATCACTCAAACACGAACATCCGCACATTCGCATAACGTAATTTTTATTTCTGTTGTGCAAAAGAAAAACACACTCAAACCAAGGGTCTATTAGCTATGTGCTTTTCTGCGTGGCATGATTGAAACGAACATGAAGCACCGACCAGAAAAAGAAAGGACCAGCTGCTCAAATTCCCGCGCGCGCCTGTTGTGCACAGTGTCTTGTGTGTTTCCTTCGCACCTTTACACCCTCTGCTGTCGTAAAGACGCCTTCTCCCGCCAAACGGGCGATCGGGGAGCAGCATGGTGGTGGAAGGGGTTCAAGAGGGAGGAGGTCAGGGGGAGGAAATAGATAAGGGGGTGGCTGGTCCGAGTGGTGCAGAGGGAGGGGGTGGGGGGGAAACCTTCTTGCGCCATGGCACATCGCGCTGCGTTTTCTCGCAAGCTTGCTCTAGCGCATACATGTACCTAGGGGTTGAGGGGTGTGGGGGTGGGGAGCAGAGGGGGATCAGAAGGATTACGCCCCACCTGACGTGCGCCGGCATGCAGTCTGTCCCGCTGCTTTAATGAAGGAAGCCTTTGCCAGCAGCAGCAGCAGCAGCAGCAGCAGCAGCAGCAGCGCACCTCTAGGCGCCCCCCCCCCCCCGCTCCGCCGAAGAGACGTATGTCTTTCATCAGGGGCTGACCGCCCCCCTCCCCTCCCCCTCCTCTCCCCGCCCGTTCCATCCCCCGCCACCACCGTACTTTTCCGCCGGCAGTGGCTGCAGTTTGTCAGTCTCCGCAAAGCTTTCGCAGCCGCCATTAGTCACAAGACAAGTGGTTTCTTTTTCTTGTTCCGCCCGGTGTGGTGTGGTCGGCCGCGACGGGCTGATACCAAACCCCTACCCCCCCCCTCCCCATTCTCTCTGGAGGGGAGTGACTGGTGGATATTGGCCGCCGCACGCCACGCGTGCCAGGTGGTTTGGGTCGTGAAACTCTCTGCCAGGTGGCCTAAGTGCCGGAAGCGCGTCGCGCGTCGGTCACGACGGCTGACTTTTCATCCAGCCGACGCGCGGGCTGGAGGGGTGCACCGCGCGCGGCAGTGATTCTTCCTGCAGGGTTGTTACAGGTCATGGAAAACCTGGAAGTTATGGAAAAGTCAGGGGAAAAAATTCGAGTCATGGAAAAGTCAGGGAAATCAATCGCTGAGTCATGGAAGTTTGTTAAATTGCAATATTGCCCGTGTCGTCTGCCTGCCGCGCCGTGACAAAGGTTTTGCTCTTTTATTTTATGTCGAATGAGTGCCTCAAAGGGCTTTAAAATGAAGAAATAATAATGCAAGTGCAATTATTGCTTTTCATAGTGTTCTTTTTAAAAACCCTAGTCGTATATAAGTCTTGGGAAAAGTCATCGAAAACCTCGAATACATTCATGGAAAAGTCATGGAAATAAAAATTCTTGACTCTGTAACAACCCTGGCCGAGGGGTGCCCAACTCGATGAAATGGTGTACACCGGATTACCAAAGACCAAAGATTACCAAGGATTACCAAAGATTACCAGGGATTACCAAGGATTACGAGGGATTACCACTATTACCAAGGCTGCAAAGATTACAATTGATTACCTAAGATTACCGGAGATTGTCAAAGATTACCATGGATTACCAAAGATTACTGGAGATTACCAAAGATTACCATGGATCACCAACGATTACCAAAAATTACCATCGATTACCAGTCAGTAAAAAGGATAAAACGAGAAACTGCCGAGAAATTTTGATCCCCGATAGTTGAAGATTACCGGGGATTACCTACTGATTACCAGATATTACTAGAGATTACCAAGGATTACCAAGGGATTACTGAGTAATACTTGTGATTACCAAGGATTACCAAGAGATTACCAAAGATTACCAAAGATTACCAGGGATTACCAGGGATTACCAAAGATTACCAGGGATTACCAAAGATTACTAGGGATTACCAAAGATTACCAAGGATTACCATTGATTACCAGCTCCGCGTACACCGGATTACCTCAGTTGGGCCCCCCTCGACCCTGGCTGCTCTCACGGCAGTCTCGTCGCCGCAAGAACAGGATCTGGAGAGCAGTGGCGTCGGGACGTAGTGCGTGGTGGTTTTTAAGCGACTGAAGGGTTGATTCCGGTACTGCACGCTTAAAACCTCAGTGAAGTAAGTGTCGTATAATCCAGTGATCCGCGCGGAGTCACAAATGGTCAGAAAGTTTTGCTCTGGAAAACCAAGTGTGTACAATAATTCCTTATTTACTGCATACATAGAAGTGTTCAGCAAATAATGTGTACATACCCATGTATGCAGTAAATAGTGTTACTTGCCTATGTACACATTATTTACTGAACAGCTTGTCAGGTACAAACGTAATTCCCTTGTGATTTTTCGTGTGTACACATACCAAGGTATTCAGTAAATAATTTGTGCATATGCATGTATACAATATGTACTGCATACATGGCTATATACTCATTTGCTGAATACTACTATGTATGCAGTAAATAATGAATACTTGCAAGCACAGTAGTTGGTTTTCCAGATTGAAATACAGGCATTATAGCCCAAGCCGCCGTATGAACATGTCATAACTGCGCAGCTAGACATCAAACACCCGCGCGCGATGCTTCCGAGGCAGGCGGTGTACTGTACATCAATAAGATCCTTTGGATCCGCACTATCCCGCCCGGTGCGGTGGGGATATTGGGCGGAGGGCTAGCGCCGTTATTACTGCGATGCTTATGGTGCCCCCCGCGCTGAACTCAATCCCTAAGGGAATGCATTGAGAGTCAGCTGGTGCTGCTGAGAGGGAAACTTGCTCGCCAATACAGCTCGACTCCCGGGCAGGCAGGCGGGCAGGCGGGGCCGGGGTGGGCGCGGGCCTCTGTGTACCGTCTGCACTTTGTGGCCGGCCCTCTGGCTAGACGGTCCGGCGGTACAGCAGCGATAGTGCCGCCGCTACCTGCCGCCTGTTGCCCGGCGATACAGAAAGGACGGCGCGGTGTAACAAAGGAGGGGGTGAGATGCGGGGATGGGGGTAAGGAAGGAGAGGGTTGGCGCGCGAAAGAGAGCGAGCGAGCGAGCGAGCGAGAGAGAGAGAGAGAGAGAGAGAGAGAGAGAGAGAGAGAGAGAGAGAGAGAAGGGAGGGGACAGGGGGTGGTTGGACCAGGGGGCGCTTTCAGCCCAGGCAATTTGCTTGGCGTGAAGTATGCAGCGGGGCCATTACAGGCAGCGGGGTTGGTAGGAAAGGTTGGGGGGAGGGGGGGGGATGCTGGGAAGGGGGCTCAAGGAAAATTTGCTATCATTGATTAACCACTTGGCGGAGTGCAGCAGTAGCAGTGGCTGTTTAGCTGCAGCGGTGGCGGCGGCCGCTCCTCGGAGTGGAGACTCCGAGGAGCGGGCTGGTGGTGCGGCGGTGGCACTGACAGGCGAGGTGTTGAGACGTTCTCTTGTACTTCGTGGGCTAAAACGATATTTTCCGTTTTCAGTCTTAAATCTGCGCTCCAAAATGTGTCCCATTGAAGTCACTGACTCTGGATCCTGTAGCACTGTTAAAAACTTCTTGTGATTTCCGAACATTACAACTCGATACGAAGCAATCGTGAAATCCCAACACTTCTTCGTAGTTTGGAATCAGAAATTTTACAGTCGCAATTTGTTATAGTTTTTGACCGGTTGCAATACTTTCGGAGTTAATAAATTTTGGACAACGAAGAATTGTTGTGATTTTCCAAACTAGAATTGTGATTTCCCGAGAATAATCTCGAAGAGTTCTGGAAACTTTTTTGATGACAAATACTTGGTGAATTTTCGAGTTTTTTCCAACAAAGAGCGTATGCCTGAAGGCGTACCACACATTTCGGAACCGGCCTAAATTACAGTGTAGTGGAGCATGGCCTACGCGGCTGCGGTATCTGCCGGAACACAAGGCCTCCTCCGCACGCGGACCGCAAGGCCAAATATTTGAGCCTCAAGGAATTTTGTGTGAGTTGAGGCGATGGCGCACACAGGCGGGGCGCGCCTGTTTGAGGAACGCTATCAGCCCGCTGTGCACTTCGCCACCAGTACAATTACCCTGCCAACTCAGCTGAGAGCAGCTGTACGATGACCCAGTGGTTCTCGTTGTATAATGGTGGCGGCGGGACGTGTGATGAGCGGACAGTCAAAATATCTATTCTGAATTTGGCTTATATTTGAACTATAAAAATCATTATAAGAAACTTGAGTGTATCTTTTAAATGTTGACTTTTGAGCCAACGACAAGTGCGCCCGGCCACGGGGAAGTAAAATTACTTCCAGCTCACTGACGTGTGACTAACGCCAAGTGCAACGCCCTGCAAGTCATGCCCCCCTCCCCCACCCCGTCGGAATTGATCGGCGGGGGGCGCTGTTGTTGTTGTTGTTGCAGAGCATAACGGCGTCATTAGTTCTACGAATCTCTGAGCCATCATTTTTTTCCCCCCTTTTACTTGTTGTTGCCGCCGCCGCTGAGGCCTTTTATGCTGCCATGACCGTGATTTGCGGATTAGGTTCTTTTATTATGACGGGGAAAGGAAGAGAAAGAGAGAGACAGAGAGAGAGAGAGAGAGAGAGAGAGAGAGAGAGAGAGAGAGAGAGAGAGAGAGAGAGAGAGGGAGAGCGAGAGTGGTTGCGATGTAGGAGGGGAGGCAAGGGAGGCACCTGCTGCCCGCCGAATGTGGGAAAAGCTCGTTTGATGTTTACTCCGTGCTTGGGCCATGAAAACTTCCTAATGTCCTCATTTAGAAAACCGCGCGTATCTTCATCATACTTGTTTTATTCGCTTCCCACACATTTCTACTACTGTCTCGCTGTGTCTCGCTTCCTCTCCCTGCAGCCCCCACGCCCTGCCCCGCGGCCCTGCCCGCCTCCCGTCGCTGTAGGCACACTGTGCGCCCCCCCCCTCCCCCTCGTATTAATTGTCGTCGTTATCCGGAACGCAAGCTTCATCCCTCTTGCCGTCCCGTCCCTTCCCTGATGGGACACACCCACTCCGCGCGCCGAGGGTATTCCCTCTCCCTCCAGGGCCCGCGTCCCCGTTTCACCCACTCGAAACGCTACCTTTCCTACCCATACCGATCAACCCGTGCCCCGACTTCTTTCTCTCCCACCCCCTGCATACCCTCGCCTTGTCTCCCCGACTCGCTTGCTCCGCCCCGTAATATTTATCTTTTTCCGCCCTCGGACTATCCTGTATAAATGGCTTCTTAAAGGACGGGAGACACGCGATATGAATCTGGCCGGGAGAGTCCTCCTTCACTTAGCGCTCATCTCTCTGTCTCTCCCTCTTCCTCTCGAATTCCCCACGTCTCTCTGTCTCTCTCTCACCTCCACTCATCGAAAGTGAGTAAGGTGGGCGGCAGGGGAGGAGGCGAAAGCTCGCCTGGCGCAACACGACGGTGGAGAAATGGTAATAAGATGCTATTATGAGGGAATATGGCAGTGAATAGATTAAAGAAGGCGGCTGCGACAGGGCGCGGCCGTGGAGAGAAAGCGAAAAAGTCGGAATGGGACCGGGGGGGTGGGGGTGCGGGGCAGGAAAAGTGGAGGCAGAGCAGGTCCTGTGCTGTGTGGGCCACGGCTCGGCCCGGCCCGGGAGTGTTTTATGTCTAAGATACATTCCGCGCACCTGCTTCAATCCGTATAGTCGCGCGCGCGACCGGGTCAGAGGAGGCGGGGGCGCGCTCCAGCGGGTACAGCCGGAGGAGCTCGAGAGTAGGAGATGTAGTGAATCTCTCTGGTCCTCTCGCTGCCCGCACTATGTTCTCATCTGGCGCCCTCTTTCTCACACTTCGCAATATCCCCCGGCGGCCTTGCTCGCCTCGCCTCGGACCTACTGGCCGGCCGGCCGTCCCCGACGCGCCGGGACGCAGTGGATCCGGTATCCCTTCCCCACCCCCTCATTCTCCCGATCCCGATCCCCTATTTCCCGAGGCCCCTCACTGCCCTGCTTGTGCCCCCGCCTCGACCGCTCGTCCACCCGATACGATACGCCCGGCCCGCTCGCCCGGGCTGCATGGTCACCGCACTGCTCGGGTCCCCGCTGACCCCCTGCCGAGCGGGAACAACCCTGAATTTTGGCGAACAGTTTTTTTTAAATTTTTTTTTAAATTTTTGTTTGAAATTTTGCCAAAATTCTGTTTATAATAAATTTTAGTGATTTTTCCTGTGAATTTTCCAGATTTTTTTCAAAACTTGTCTGAAATTTTCTGGATTTTCTCTGAATGTTTCTGAAATACTAGGTGTACTAAAATTTCAGAGAAGTTTCCCCCTCGCCCTCTACTGACTCCAGTGAGGGCCCCCGTCACCCTCCGGGCCTACTGCTGATGCCCGAAGTCCACCCTCACGATCCCCTTTGGAATCCACGCAGAGCTCTGGCCTGGCGCCGCACGCATAGATGGCGCCCGCTGTACGGTCAAGTAATCGCCTGCAGAGTGTACGTGTACAGTAGAGGAACTCCCCCTTTCCTTCACTGGGATCTGCCCCGAGTATACGGGGACGCGGTAGCAAAGTCATATCCATTGATATCGCTATTGCTATCGCATGACGCTCTGCGTGCCATGTCGTTTTTATCCGGCTGCCTGTCTCTCTTAAGTGCATCTCTGTACATAGCCTGTGTGTCTTTATGAGAGAGAGAGAGAGAGAGAGAGAGAGAGAGAGAGAGAGAGAGAGAGAGAGAGAGAGAGAGAGAGAGAGAGAGAGATTTGAATAAGGGTCGCCGGGGGACTGCTTTACAGCGACAAGAGTGGGAATAAAATGCGATTTAAAAATGGCGTTCGCCCGTGGCTTTCTGTTGCGGCGCACACTGCCTGCTTGCGCAACGGAACTTCGCCGCGGGGGGGAGATGGACTGGCTGGGGAAGGGGGGGGGGGGTGTCAGCGCCGGCCGGACCTTGGCGATAACGGAGCATCCATCGTGGCCCCGCCCCGGTCTCCGGGAGGGTCCGGGAGGGTCCGGGAGCCTCCGGGCGAGCGAGCGCCCTCTCCCTCCCCCGCCTCTGTCCCTCAGGAGGGGCCTCCAGTGTCCGGATGCTGTACACTGCTCCTCGACGTTTCTGGGTCAGGTGGGTTAGGGAGGCATGTAGGTCATGACCTGCGGTGAATGAAGGGCGTTAAATAAGAGAGGGGGACCGGGTGGGGCGGGGCGGGGCGGGGCGGGGCGGGGCGGCGCAGGGCCACGGTGTGAGCCCCGCGGGAGTCCGCAAGCCTGCGCGCTTATTCATACAGTTCCAGCGGGTTAAATATACAAGCAACAACTTGTTTTTACTTTATTTATTTATTTTTATTTTTTTAACATGTAAACGCTGCCATAGAATCAACGCCGTGGCCGAAAATCACGTCGTTGATCAGTGCGGTCATATGATTGCAGAGACTGAGATGAACGCGGACAGGGGAGGGCCCCTTTGCCCCCGCCCCGCCCCACCAGCTCTCGGAGGGGCCTGCTCTCCCGCCCCTTTCAGACATCGGAATGAACTTTCTTTGAGTGAACGGAGTTCTCAAGGCTCATGGAGGAAAGTCCAGTCTGCGGCCCTGACCTCCTTAACCGCAAGGCTTTCCCTCTCTGTCTGCTGCCGCATAGACAAATACCGCCGCGCAATCAGCAAAGCGAGCTCACCCTTATAGGTGATAAACAACTGCGCATTTTTTTTCTTCTTTATAGCCGTACGCGGCGCACTCTGTTTTTAATTGCAAACAAATTGCCTTTAGCACATCATCATGCGCCTTCACAGACACAGACGAAACAGCGATTCTCGACGCGAATGCGTCCCGTCGAATTTTTAGTTGCGCGGCTGGTAACGGGCGTTTGGGCTTCCCGGACGATTCACTATGAAAAAAAAAATGTTCGCAAATTTACGACTTTTTTCGTAATTTGTGATGACACAGTTGTAAATTTGCTTCAGCAAATCCTTACTTCAAAGAAAACTTAGTCGACAAACGCGGTAAAAAATATTTTTTTTTCGTAACAATTATTACGAGAATGTTGTCAATACAACTGAATGCTGTAACTTTACGACATTTATCATGAAAAATTTTCCCGTAACCCTAACGCATATCTTTCACGGTGGTTTTCCTCCCGCCGCGCCGTTGTGCAGCCTCAGCCTCTTAAAAGGCGCGCCAGGCGGCGGCGGCGGCGGCGGCGGCGTGGCCCGGGCGCGGGTCGGGCCGGACGCGCCATATGCGATCTCATTTGAGATACGGCGGCTGCAGCGGCTGCAGGTGCTGATGGATTGCGCCAACCTGCGCGCGCGACCCGAGGCGAGCGAGGCGCCTCACCTCCTCCTCAATTTCCATCCCATTATCAAAGAATTTTGCTGCCGAGCCCGCTGCCGCCGCCAGTCTCTGGCTCATTTCTTCTTTTAGGCGGGGGGCGCTTGCTTCGGGCCGAGAGAGAGAGAGAGAGAGGGAGAGAGAGAGAGAGAGAGAGAGAGAGAGAGAGAGAGAGAGAGAGAGAGAGAGAGTAGAGGGGGTGGAGGGGGTGGAGGGGGTAGCAACTCGGCCCCCGGCCCCCTGACCCGCGCCCCCCTCCTTTAAGTGTCTTGATGCGGAGCTGCTCTTGTCAGCTAAGTGAGTGACTGATGCAGTTTGCGGGACCAGTCTGCGGCCTCTGGAGCTGCCCTCTGGCACTTCTCTGCCCCGGCCCCCGGGCCGGCGGGGTCCTGTCCTTAATATTCCCACGATAGCCCAACCCCGCAGCAGCTGCCGCTGCGTAAATTTAAAAGAAAAGAAGAAAATAAAAAGTCCTTCGTAGACGTGGCTTTTCCTGGTCCTTTCTCAAACCAGCTCCCTCCGTTTTCTTTCACCGTAATGTATCTTATCACACCATAAACAAAGTATTACTGATTCAGCATACAGTGAGACCACACGTCTGTTTTCATCTTCCAATTAAAAATTGTTTCTAGTTTTTTTTTTAATTATTCCTTTGTTCTGTGCATGGTGAAAATGACGTCTTGGTTTCCCAGCAGTTTTTTTAAAACCCAAGCAGCTCTTATGGAGAAAATCTACACGGTTTCCGGGGATGTTTTAAAACCAAGACGAAGCTTCCTCCGTTTATGGTCTACAACGACTTTTAGGCACAGAGTAGCCTTATAACTTTTTTCTTTTTCTGTTGACAGGTACGAGTGGAGAGATGTCGCCAATCACCGCGAAGTTACGTGTGAGTGTGTGAAAGAAAGAGTTGGAGCGAGAACAACCTCTCCTCTGTGAAATGGAAGAGTGAGCACGAGAGAGACCATATGCCGTACGAGTGCATTATGATCCTGCCATTCACTGTCTTGTTCGCCGAGTCGCTGCTCTGCACGCTCAAATGGAAGCGCTGGGATCATAGATAGGCAAACTCCAGTCGTGTATCGCGAACCGTCAGCGTCAGGCTATGACGTTGCTCCCCAAAATTGTGTACCGCTGTGTTAAAAAGTTAATTTGGCAGGAAAACGTGGTGAGACTGCATCGTTCTGGGATGTGGGGGACAGGAGGACGAGGTAGACACAGAGGAAAGAAATGCAGACTAACGCCAGAGACTGGAAAATAATATGTCTTTGACATGGCTGAGATATGTGAAGAGACGCCCCAGGGATAGCAGCAGAGCTTTGAGCGATAGCACATCGGTGCAGGTGCCTGCGTCGGAGCAGAGTGGATGGTAAGAGAGAGAGAGATAGAGGAGGGAAAAAACAGAGAAAGGATGAGAATTACAGGAGTTCTACTCTCTTCCACGCTTTCTCTGCAGCCGGTTTAGAATTATTGCTGGCGATTTTTACTCGCCCGCCCGTTGAATGTAAGCCACCGAAGAAGAAAGGCAGAGAGAGAGAGAGAGAGAGAGAGAGAGAGAGAGAGAGAGAGAGAGAGAGAGAGAGAGAGAGAGAGAGTTCCGTGGCTGTGGGCGGACTCAGAGAGAGATACGTTCAGTTTGATTGCGTTCGATTCTCGAGAGTCGGTCGGGATGGTAGAGTGCGGCGGCGGCGGTGGGGTGCGACCCTCGGAATAAGAGAGGCCGCGCTTCTGCTGCCGCGGGATAAGATCCCGACTTCTTCTCATTATTTTACCAAACCGAGCCTCCTTCAGAGTTTACCTGTCGATCCGTGTGCCGCCCCGGCCTCCACGTCGACTGATATCGGGTCTACAGTCGGCGCTGCACGCTGCACCCCGGGGCGTAGGCCGGAGGCAGCGGCAGTACACGCGTGTCGCGCGCGCTGCCTACCCGGGACTCGACAGGCGCGCTGCTCAGCGTGATCGTGATGGTATTGGGAAACCGGACCCCTGGCCCCTTTACTTTTGCTGATTCTTGCTGCCGCGCCACGGCTGCTTTTCATCTCCGTAATTTTTTTCATCTTCTCCTCCTTCTCGCACTTTCCTGGTCTCTGTTTTCTTTGTCCGTTGTTGAGAGTGATGATTCGATGGAGCGAACGACGACACGCACCGCTCTGCTCCCGTTATATCTATCTATTTCAGTATCTCTTCTTTTCAGGTACAATACACAACATCCAAGACAGGTTATGTGTGTGTGCGTTGTGAAGAGATGATGTCCTTGCTGTATGTCGGCATGTAATGGACATGGGCAGAGAGAGGGGGGGTACGTGGGCAGTGGAGCGTGGTGAGTCGTGGAGGGCCCTCGTTGAGCACGGCGGCACCATCTGTGGGATAGGTTGTGTGTGCGCGTGTGTGTGTGTGCGACAGAGAGAGAGAGAGAGAGAGAGAGAGAGAGAGAGAGCGAGAGAGAGAGGACGGGGTGGGGATGCAGCCGGCTGATGGGTCCAGGAGTAACGAGGTATGCCCGTCGCGTCCCGTAATGTGCCGGTATGAGGCCCGGCCCTCTGGCCGGCGGCACGCTCCACAACGCGTCAGAGAGCGCGGCGAGACGCGGCGGGCTGGGGCGGGGTGGGGTGGGGTGGGGCGGGGTGGGGCGGGGCGGGGTGGGGTGGGGTGGGGTGGGGTGGGTCAGGACCAGACTCCACTGCCTCCCGCGTGATTTCTCGCGGCGCCTGCCGCTGGCTCCTGTGGACACGCGCGGGCCGAGCAAACACGCTAAAATGGACTGACTCTTGCCTCATAAAATTGAGAAATGAAGAGAAACCTCGCGCTGCTGTGCTTCTACGACGCGATATGGTGATTTTGTCGGTTCAAGTGTGATCCATGCTTTCTGTGCTACTCTCCTTTTTAGTACATGACACATTTAACACAAGTAAGCTGAAACGAAACAAAATTTAACATACTCGTCTTAACAAATTAGCTAGCGTGTTCTTTCAGCGAGAGAGCGGACGATAACACCCTTAAAAACACTAATTTTCACTCAAAACGCACTGCAGAGATTTCGATGTCTCTTTGCTGTATTTTATGCTTCCAATGCCGGTCTCGATTGAGATTTTTTTTTTTTTTTTCTTCAATACAAATTCCTCTCTGCGTGTTTCGCGCAGCGTCGAAAGCGGAGCAGCAGATTGCGTTCCGGGAGGTGGAGGCGGGGGAGTGCGGGGGAGTCTGGAGTGCGAGAGTTTGCATAAGAATCGGGCCGTCCGTTCAATCTCGTTTGTGTTGGCGATGCCCTGCAGAAACAATAACCGTATTGTAAATTCAGCGACCTGTTGAACCTTTCAGAAGAAAAAACGCGCGCGCTCTCGTGTGTGCGTGTGTGTGTGTGTGTGTGTGTGTGTGTGTGTGTGTGTGTGTGTGTGTTGGTATGCACTGCATGGCTATGACCAAAAGGATAAAGCTGCGTTGGCGGTCGGGCTGCAGTATCGCTGCGCCCCCCCCCCTTCTCTCTCTCTCTCTCTCTCTCTCTCTCTCTCTCTCTCTCTCTCTCTCTCTCTCTCTCTCTCTCTCTCTCTCTCCTCTCTCTCTCTCCCTCCCTCTCTCCCTCTCTCCCTCCCCCCCTCCCTCCCTCCCTCTTTGTCTATCTCTCTCTCTCTGTCTACACTCTCTATCCTGAGCCTGGACCTCGAGTTAATGTGGGCAATGGATTATTGCGGCTAGAAGGCAGTCGCGGAGTCAGTTGAAGAAAACACGAGCGAGGGGGAGAGGGACGGAGATCCGATGCGGTGAGGAAATAAAATGGAGATTGATTCCGAACGGTCACCATCTTTGCTTTCCGCACACGTTGCACGCGCATACGTATGGGAAGCGAAGCGCGCATATTTCATGCGCCTGTACCCGTCCGACTAGCTCCCGGGGCGAGTGCCTATACCGATGGGGAAACAACTCTGAATTTTAATGTACACATTTTGTAAATTTTGTTAATTTTCGAATTATTTTGTTTTATTTTTATTGAATTTTTCTGAATTTTTGTCTGAATTTGACTTATTTTTTCTGAATTTCCCTAATTCTTCTCTATTTTTTTTTAAGTTTCTCTAATTTTTCCATAATTTTTCTGAATTACGAGGTGTTGTTACCCCCTCGGCATGTACCTGCCGCCCCGCCATCACGCGGAAGCTGCGCGAGTCTCCCTAGGCCTCCACACGCCGCAGCGGGTTTAGCCATAGTCAGTCAGCGCCAGCCACTCGGCCCGGCTGCCGGCGCACCGCACACGGCACCGCGGCGCGGGGTCGTCGACCCCCTCGATCGCAAACCTGTCGTAACTTTCTACTCGAGTGCTCACACATGATGATCACCCCCATGCCTCATGCGCAGCGCCGCGGTATGGACTAGTTTTTATTCATCTCGCCGCTACCTACACGGCTCCTATAAGTCCCCCCCCCCCACACACACACTGCCCATCCTCGACCGGGCAGTACTGGACGGGGACCATTCCGTGGAGTGGCCTCTGTCCTTGCGCGATTGCTTTTATGCGGCGACGTCGGTCCCTTCTTCTGCTCCCTCCCCCTGGCCACCCTGTCCCTCTCCCTTTATCCTCGCTCTCGCTCTCTCTCTCTCTCTCTCTCTCTCTCTCTCTCTCTCTCTCTCTCTCTCTCTCTCTCTCTCTCTCCCTCTCTCTCCCCCCCCCCCCGGGCTGCAACAGATCGCCTGCAGTTACGCCCCCTACGCCCCGCGGAGACCTCTTCCCCCCCATCCGGTCCCGTCGTATTGCTTCGGTTATCGTACGATTCTCGGGATTGCATGTGCTTCGATGCCTTTACCTCATTCGGCACCGCGCGGCGCGCGGCTGGGCTCGGCGGGCAGGGGAGGGGAGGGGAGGGGAGGGGAGGGAATGTTCCGCCGGGTGGGGCTCGTGATGATGATTGCGTTCCATATGAAGAGCGCACTCTCTCACTTCCTCTCTCTCCCCCTCTTACTCCTTCTCTTCCGCATCTCGCTCGTTCAATCCAGTTCATTTGTGATTCACAAATATGGCTCCCCGTAGAACTGGGACGCTCCATGGCGCGGGAATATCAGAATCAAGACAATAGGGATGGTGAGATTTTCACCCACACAGTGACTGTTTTTTTTTTTTTTGGGGGGGGGGGGGCATCGCGATCTAATTTTAATTCTTTTACTCTAGCCGTTTTTAATTTTACAGCATTTTTTTAAAAAAATTGATACTTTTGAAGGTATTGCGCCGCATGGTTTACGATATACCTCAATACGCGAGCCTTGCCCCGCCCCGCCACTTTCCCATAGGTTATGTGACCAAAGTACAGGGCAGCCAGCAGCATATGCGCTGGATTACAGGGTGCCTGCGCTACCCGTGTGTGTGAGGGAGCAAGAGAGTGAGAGAGAGAGTGTGTGTGTCTGTCAGTGGGTGTGACCTCGCGCTGGAAAGAAGCCGGTGGGAAGTGAGGGAGCAGGGGGAAGGGCGTATTGCACACTCTGGGGAACAGGGGCGGGAGAGGTATGTTCTTCAATACGGTCGCCGTCGAACTGGCGTGGCAGGAGCGCTGCGGGAAAACAGCCACCTGCCTGCCGCTCGAGAGGGACGGACGCGTGATGGCAGCCCGGAGAAGAGGCAGGCGAGCTCCTTTTTTCCTCTGCACTTCTATACAGCTTGTACAGTTCGCGGCATTTGTGAGGCTTGACCTCCAGGCTACCCCCTTGTTCGGTCGCGGTCTGGGTCGCGGTCGTGTCGCTGTCCTCGCGACCATTTTTATTTCAAATTTTCAGCAAGGTCAGGGAGGGCGCGCGGCGGCGGCGGCGGCGTGTTGGCGTTGGCGTCGCGCCGTTTGAGGCGCGCCTTCTCATTTTTGTCGCTTTTTCTCCGACAGCTGGCCGGCCTCCCATGGAGTCTTAATCACCAACCAGCACCACCGGCCAGGGGCTGGTAAGGGTGCGGGGCGGGGCGGGGCGGGGTGGGGCGGGGCGGGGTGGCGTTGCACCCCGGCCTCTAACGAGTGCGCGCGGCGATGCGACAGGCTGCTCACACGCTCCCCAACTATCTCTCCTTCCACTATATCACTCTCCACAGCCCCCTAAAGCGTATTCCCGCCTCCGTCCGACAGCCTGCCTGCCTGCCTGCCTCCTCTTCCACATCTCACCCCCGCCTCCTCCTGCGTCCCTCGCTCCCTCCCTCTCTCTCCCTCCCTCCCTCCCTCTCTCCCTGTCTCTCTCTCCCCCTCTCTGCTGGGTGCTCATCAGGGGCGCCGACTACTCCGCCTCAGCGCCCCCAGTGGGGCCCCGGCGGGGCCCCGACGCCTGGGCCTCCTTGCGCGGGCCGCGCGAACGCCTCCGACAGGCCGCCGCCCCGCCCCGCCCCGCCCCGCCAGCGCTCTGCCTTTTATATGAGCCGCCTCTCGCCGCAGCCGTCTCGGCGCACGCGCAATTTGTGGTGAGCTGAGTGAGGTAATGCACCGTGTCTGAACGATGCACCGCGCGGGCCAGAGAGGAAAGCGAGCAAAGGAGATGGGAATATGTATGTGACGAAGACAGCTTTATTGGATCCGACGGCGGTGAAGGTGCATGTGCGCGACGAGAGTGTACAAGGAACTCGAGAGAAACGTATGAGTTCTAAGAAAACGACTTGTGTCGCTCTCTCACGGTTTTGTTTCCTTTCAGACACTCATCCAGTCATAAAAGCCTACAAGACGAGAGCGCTTTCCAGCAAGCAAGGCGGTAAAAACTTATTCGTCAAGGTTTTCAAGCAGACATGCTTGTTTTCCAAGCAGATTTTGGGAAACCAAGCAACCCCGATTTGGCTGCTTGGAATCCTGGACGATTTCCATAGCAAGTCGTCTTAAAATTAAGTGCGGCGTCCCGGAAATCAGGACGGCAGGCCGCGCGCCGTCTTGCTTTCCAAGCAGGCTGCTCGAGGGGGCATTCACTCTTAAAATCCAGGACCCGACTAATACGTCTATTACGCTGTATTACGCTCCGAAAATTTACAGATTTAGCCAAAGTCAGGCAAAAACGGGCAAAAACAGCCTAAAACGACCCAAAAATGAGTTAAATATGGAGAATTTTGGTCATTACCTTGGCCATTACACTCCTTCTACGCATACTATTACGCCTTTATTACGGATAGAGTGACCCGACTAATACGCGAGTGCATGCCCCCTCGAGGCTGCTTTGGGCTGCTTGGAAAGCAAGCACATTTTCTTGAAAACCCGGCAGCCAGTGATGGCTGTCCTGGAAACCCGGTCGCGCGCGCCTCCAGCCCTCCGGCGCCACCCGACGTTGATGACACTGCAAACCGTGGAATCCAATTTCTCGCCCAAAATGGGTGAGGACACTTTTCCATACTAAATTAGAGTGAGAATTTTTAACCTCACTCTTTTCGAGCGAGAAATTTTTGAGCCTCGCTCTATTTGAGTAAGGATTTTTTAACCTCACTTAATTTGAGCACGAATTCTCACTTTATTTGGGCGAGGTCTCAAAATTCTTTCTCAAAAAGGGCGAGGAAAAAAATTCTTACTCTCCAGAGAGTAATAAAATTGCCCTCAAATTCTCACTCGTTTGGGGCGAGAAATTATGACTCGTAGATTTTCAGTGGACTTACTTTTCTTCGGAAAACTGGGATAAACGAGCACCCAAAATGCGACGCTCAGAACGTAATGCTGGTTTGGTTGGTGAGTTTTGCAGCTTTGGATCGCGTTTATAAAGGCTCAGTCAGGGCTGGGCTCATGTGGGTTTTCCCGGTTTTCTCGCTCAGCAGCCCAGCTGCGCTCTGCTTCTGCTGCTGTGCGTGCGCGCTCTCTCCCTCACTCCCCCGCACTAGCTTAGCTACCGGCGACCCACCCTCCCTCTCCCCCGCTACCACCTCAGCCTGTGAGGTAGGCCAACAAACCACACAGCCGTTACTTGGCTGCCTACCCGGGCTCAGCAGGCGTCCTTACTTGACGTCGGGCGGCGCCGGAGTGCTGGAGGCGCGCGCGACCCGGTTTCCAGGACAGCCGCCTCTGGCTGCCAGGTTTGCAAGCAACTTTGCTTGGTTTCCAAGCAGCACAAAGCAGCCTGCTTGGAAAGCAAGACAGCGGCCTGCCGTCCTGATTTCTGGGACACCGCACTTGTGTCCAAGATGACTTGCTTGGTTTTTCCAGATCTGCTTGGCAAACAAGAATAAGTGCACGGCAAAAACGAGTCCTGGGTTTCCCAGGGGAATTTGCACATTCCCAGGAGGTATCATCTTTCCCAGGGGATGTCCTGGGTTTTCCAGGAAAAACTCCTGGGAAAAGCTGCTTTTTTCCAGGACATCCACTGGGATTCCAACTCTCCTGGGAATCCCAGGACTAGGGATGGCAACCCCGGAAAAAAACCCGGAAAAATACCAGGAAAAATACCGGTATTTTTCGTATTTTTAAAAGGCTAAAAATGGAAAAAAAACGGAAAAAAACGATTTTTTGCCCTTTTATGACTTATGGTACAATATAATCATTAAAATGCGTGTTTGGCACTCTATAATCACGTTTGCTGGCGTTGGCAATTTGTTGGGGTTGTTAAATTATGTCAAACTAGGCTGAGCTGCCTGTTTAGGCAGCCCGCTGGCATGAGTGCTTGGCGGGCTAGCCTAGCCTACCCCTGGCTGCATGACATGACCGATAGGCTGCACCATCGCCAATCGCCTCGCCGTACCGTCTTCTCTCTCCCTCACCCTTATACCATTCTACCCTCTGCCCTATTTACCATACCAAGTAAGGCCCACCTAGATACAAAATACTTTTTTGAGAACTAACTAGTAAACACATTTAGGAAGGACTAAATTCTTATCTAAAAGGCCCCTTCTCTCCCTTGAACAATTAATAAGTATGAATGTGGTAATAATATAATGGCACTCAAGTACTGTGTTTGAGTAGTTGAAGTTATTGTGTGTCAAATTATTTTTTTTAACAGCCATAGGTGTAAATATAGGGTGAAGATTGGAAAAATTTGGTAAAAAGAGGAAATTTTGAGTGTGGAAAATTGATTTTAAGTTTATATAACTTGTTTGTTACTCTGGAAACGCAAGTGTGTACTTGAATGCAGTATTTCCTGCATACCTACATGTATTCAGGAAATAATGTGTTCTTAGTCAAGTATGCAGGAAATAGTGTGTACTTGGCCAAGTATGCAGGAAGTCCTGTGTACTTGACCAGGTACACACTAAATCTCCCCCATAAATGTATGGAGGTTTTAGTGTGTACCTGGTCAAGTACACAGGATTTCCTGCATACTTGGCCAAGTACACACTATTTCCTGCATACTTGACCAAGTACACATTATTTCCTGAATACATGTAGGTATGCAGGAAATACTGCATTCAAGTACACACTTGCGTTTCTAGAGTACAGTTCCACTATAGGAAATGGTTCCAGGATTCTATCTAGGGGTAGGTTGATGGGATTTGAACTCAAAACTTGGTGCAGGAGAGGTTCCGAGGACTTAACAACTTTCCGGAACCTATCTTCCGCAAAGTTTGAGTGTAAACCCCATGAGAACCTAGTCCAGTAGGACTTCAGAGGCCTCTGAACCCTCTGCAGCTCGGACTTATCCTTTAAAAAAAACTATGTTTTGCATAAATAAAGGCTAGAGGTACTCAAAATTAATGAAATACTAAAATATAGTCGAAAAATCGTTTTTTTCCTCGATTTTGGTTTTTTTCCGAAAAAAACCGGAAAAAAACAGGTTTTTTTCCGCCGTTTTAAAAATACCGGTATTTTTCCTTCCCTACCCAGGACCCGTTTCTACCGTGTGCTTGTAAACCTGGATGAAGTTTTTATTGTGTGGCCTTTTCACCACACGTAACCAATATCTCCTAGTTTTATGACAACGCATTTCATGTTGGCCATCCATGCTTTTATTCGGTCCTTGCCGCCGCCTGATTGGTCAGAACGTTCTGTTTCTCTCTCGCACAGAATCTTGCTCTTTCTCTCGCCCTCTCCATCCCACCCTCACTCCTCCTCCATCACCACCGCCCCTCTTGCTCTTTCAACACTCGTGCGCTGATGATTCATGGCGTTGCTTTGCTTGTGGGGATCGCTGAAAAGAGAAGGGAAGCTGGGGTAGGCTGGTGGGGAGAGAGGTTGTCGGCGGCGATCAGGTACAACGCCCGACCGCCCTCCGCGCCAGGGAATAGGGGGCGAGAGGGAGAAAGGTGGTCACGGGGTTAAAGCGGTGCGGCGTGATTTGCCAGATCTTCTCTTGTTAGTACAAATGAGGTTTGGCCGCGACAGGGGCGTTTAATTTGAAAATGCCTCCTCCCCTCCCCCTTCCCCCTCCACTCGCGCCGGCTCCCCCCTCTCTTGCTTTTCTTGATTTCTTTTTCCGCCCCCCCCCCCTCTCCTGGTCTTCTTTCCTCGTACCGCTGCGATTGACGGGTTAGGGCGCAGCAGTGTGTGTGTTTGTCTGTGAGAGAGAGCGGGAGGGAGCGAGAGAGAGGGAGGGAGGGGGGCTGCTCGTGAGGACTCTCACTGGTATTGCGGTGATTACTGAAAACACGGTGCCTGAAGCGGTGAGGTGCCTCGTCACGGCAGAGGGCCCTGCCCCACCCTGCCTCGCCCCGCCCCGCCCCTCTCTACCCCGCTTTCGTCCCGGGCGGGCGCGGCCCGCGTTGGGGTCCTTCCTGCAAGTCACGGCTGCGCCGGTCGCCCCTGTCCCGCCCTGCATGGTGGGGCTGCTTATCAAAACCTGCTACGCCAAACAAATTTCCCACTTCTCCTATTTTTCGATCAATCTAACTTATCATTCGATCAAAAGTATAGTTGTAAAGTTGTTGTTATTCGCTGGGATGATTGGAATGTATTCTAACATGGACTGGGGGAGTGTTCTCACATGTAAAACGTATGTAAAATTTTTGCTCGGTGTGTTTGGAAATGGTTTCGACTGGGCGACTGGGTCGAGGTCAGGCCAGGCGGGCCAGGCCTGCCTGCGGTGTTGCTGGCCTGCACTGGGGAGGAAATGGGAAAGGGTGTTATCGGGGATAGTTTCGCGGACACACTGGCAGCAGAGCTGCTTGCAGCGGCACCGGCGGTACCGCTGCCCGGACGATGGGGTTGAACCGAGGGGGGAGCTTCGAAATATCACTTTACGGCACCAAAAACAAAAATCATTTTCAAAATAGAAAAAAAAAAATCAAAATAATGTCAAGCAGAGAGATAAAATTAACAAATAGAAAAGGAAACAATTGTTTTTTTTTTTTTTTTTAATCAAAAGTGGGGTTAAAGATGAGAATTCATCAAAAAGTGACAGAAATTTTCCTTGGAAAATCAAACCGACTAAAAGAAAATCTAAAGTAAAAAAATACGATTTTACGAAATCCTAATAGGCACGAAGTAAGGGAGGGTGGGGCTATTCCGGACGCTTTTTTTGTTTTTGCTCTGTAACCTTGTATATGCTACTGAGGTCTAATTTTATTACTTGAGCATGAGGTATGAACCTTTCCCTTCAAAATGATACATATGAAAGCCAAATCGAATCAACGGTTAAGGAGGTATAGGGGCATAACTGTAGCCCGGCATGTGTCCGGAATTGCCCCATGGCCGGGGTATTTCCGGACAACCTATGGGGCAATTCCGGACGACCTAAATATTCTAAACCGCTCGACTTCCGCTTCATTTGTTTAGATGAGAGGCATGCTTAAAGAAGGCGTAAAAGGATATGTGCTGAAAACTACACTATTGGTTTGTTACTTACAGCGATTTTATAAGGAATACTCACTATTTATACCGTTAAATTCACACCGTTGCCTTAAATTGACTTTTTATCTTGGATAAAATGCTACTTCTAGCTCGTTCTTCATTCTCCTGGACAGTTGAGATGTATGTTAACAATTTTTAACCCACCACATGAACATAAACGCGAAAATTCAAGAAAACACCACTAATTGTCCGGATTTACCCCGAATGTAGTAAGAACCTTCAAAGCCTAATTGTACGAAAACGACGAGCCATGCGACCACTCTCGAAACGCCTAAGTAAAGTCTAAGGACCATATAAAATGATAAAATTTTAGTCATGGGACTGTCATTGATGTTTAGGAACGATATGTACATGGAAATACGAAGTAGAGATGTAGCTTTTGCCCTTTTTGGGTGGAACTCAAACTTCGTGAAGCGACCGCAGCAAAATGGCTTGACCTTGCGCCTTGGCGGTTTGGGATTCTTATTTTGAACGGATTATCATCATCTGTTAGAAGGGCTTTTGAGCTACTTTCACTGTAACCATGTGAAACTCAAAGTGTCCGGAATTACCCCGTGTCCGGAATAGCCCCACTCTCCCTTACGTTAATGTTTTAGTTTCATAAAATACTTAGGCGAATGGTTTATGCGTGGAAGCATTTACTTCAAAATTTCCAGCCTTTTGGATTATATTATTGAATTTATTTTATTTCACGGTTTGATCAGCGTCACTAGTATAGCGGATCAAATGAAAAAGTTGAGCTCTCTAGCTCAAACGATTTAGAAGTTAGTCTCTCAGTAAAAATTGTCCGATCAGCTTGATTTTTGAGGTAAGGGCGCGTAGTGCAACGAATATTAGAACACTGCTTTCACATTTTTGTTTGTTCTTCCAAAAGATATTTTAGAACTACTGTACATGAGTTGAATCAACAACCCCCCCTTTCCCCAGTCACGGTCCTCCGGTCCTCCTTCCTCCCCTGCGCGCCGCGCAGAGGGGCAGCGAGGGGCCGAGCGGGCGAGTACCTGCGACAATGCCGATTCGGCTTGGCTCGCCTTCGGAACTGGCACTATTCGCAGTCAGCTGGAGGAGGCGCCGCCGCCTTATAAACAGAACCGAGCGCGTTCGAGGTGGGAGTGCGCAGTCCTCCCTTCTATGGTTCTAGGCTGGGACCTCCACTCAACAGAAGAAGGCTGAGGGAGAGGCGCCGCCCCCTTCAACAAAACGGAGCGCGTTTGAGGTGGGAGTGCCCAGTCCTATCCCTGTCGTGGTTCTAGGTTGTCTGGGACCTGCACTCAACAAAACAAGGCCGATGGATCTGCGGCTCACGCGTCCACCTCGAGACTTAACTCGCGTCAAGGCGCCCTTAACGCACCAAGCGAATTTAACTATTCAGTTTCGCTGAAAACGTTTATCGCTTGGGCAAGATCGGTTGCGGCCAGGAGCGGGCCATCGTCAAGAAATAAAAATATAAAATTCTAACGCTAACGCGACAAACGTCCCCCTTGGTTTGAACACTACCTCAAAGTCAAAAAGAATTTAATAATATAAAGCCAGAACTATTGGTGATAGCCAAATCATGAATTTTATTCGCCAGACATCGGGCGCACATAATGTCGCCCAGCGGGCCAGCTGTCAACAACGCGCCTTGACAAGCTTGACAACCACTGAATCGAACCACCAGCCAAGAATTAAAGGGTTCTAGTTTCACATTTGCCACACACTTACCATTAAATGAAATAGAAATTAAAAATATTAGGTCAAACTCTCTGTGAGAGCCCAAATCGTGAATTTTATCCGCCTCACATTTCCAACACAAACATGGCGCCGAGCGGGCCAGCTATAAACAATGCCGCCTTGGTGTCCACTCAAACCAACCCAAAATATATTTTGCTAGTTTTATATTTATTAACGACGTAAACTGATGTTGCAGGCCTTTACCAAACAATTATGGGAGCCTATACGCATTGACAGGAAACACAGAGGCAGACTAATTTTTATCTGTGACTGAAAACATGAATTGAGGACTGACTCTGAGGTTGGCGATCTGTTATTTTTTCGGTAAAAATGAAGTAGGTTTCGAAAGGGCGGTACGGTGGTCACGTGCGAATTTCAGTGGTGTCATCTCTTTCTGGCGCAGTTAACTGAAGCAGAGCTTTGTTTGAACGCAGACTTTGGAGGTTTCTCTTTCGCTCCGCTGACGAGTCGAGCAACCAGAACTTCAAATCAAATTTCCAAAATTTCTGTAAGAGCGATTTTGATAAAACTTCGAAATTGAAATAAGAATGTACAATTCTATAACTGCTGTAAATTTTATCAAAATCCCTTGGGCCAGATTTTTTTGTCCCATAGGGGTAATGTAAAACAACTGACTAACGTTTCGACTGATTTTAAAAGGCAACTTCGTTGCCTAAAAAAATCACTGTACACCTTTTGTATGAATGACACCCCTCGGGTTGAACGAGCGAAAGAATGAGACCACGCACCAAGTATACGAAAAACAAAGCAGAGTAGGCGAACGAGCGGAAAGGGTTGGGCACGGCTGGCTCTTGTTTGAGGCTGACTGAGGCCCGACGCAAGCAAGGTTGTTTCCGTTCAAACAGCTATGTATGGAAAAGTACCAAGCGAAGTCGTATCCCATTGACGCGTTCAATTTAGGAAAAGGCGGGAGAGCAGCGGGGGCTTCTGTCCCGGATGTCGCATCATCTGCTAATCGGTCGCTGGTCAGGGCGGGCGCGCCTCGGCCCCGTGATTGATCGTCAAGTGGAATACCGCCGAGATGCCGCGCGCCCCTCCCCCCGCCACCTCACCATGCCGTTCTGCTTGTCGTGCCTCCGCGCCGTTAATGCGAGAATCTGTCTTCTTCGACGACGCGTGCAGCCCGCGCCCCGTCCGGACCGACCTATTACCGCCGCCAAGCGAGAAAAGTTTTTTTGAGGCCGTCGTGGCGCGCTATCGCTGCCGGCATCTAAAGTTGTGACCATGCAGCTTGTTAGCCGCCGGCCCGTCCCGGCAGTCGGGGCGTGGCGTGGCGTGGCGGTGTCTCTGCAGGACTTGAAAATGTGTCGTGTGCATGAGCGGAAATTTTGGCCGTCGTGCGAAAGGAAGTGGAAGGGAAGATCCGCGAGCGAGGTGCGGATCACCTCGGAAAATCATTGCACGGCCCTCAAAAATCACTTTAAAAATCATATAAAAATCAAAATATTATCAGTATGAAAGTCACAGAAAAAAAATTAGAACGAATGAACAAACTAAAAACAATTTTAAAAAACAATGCCCCAAAAAAAGAAATATCAAAAAGTTACACAAGTTTTCTTTGCTCTCTCGAAGAATCAAACGAAAAATCACAAAAGTTAAAATTCCCCTCCCCCTCTAAAAATAAAATGATTGCACACATTTTGTTTGAGTGATTCCCCTCTCTTGGTGTTTTTGACCCAGAGCAGGAGTCTCATGGAAGTAGACGTGGAAGCGGGAGGCCTGCTGCGAGCCCGTAGTGAGGTGAGGACCCGAGTATTCGTTGTGTCAGAACGTCGCCGAAGTCGAAGAGGAGCATAGGGCGTCGGATGCAGGGGCAGGGCCGTCGGGCTTGCAGCACACCTCGCCGCGCGCTGATATCCATGGGAGGCGACAATCCCCCGCTCCCCCTCCCCCTCCCCAGCGCTCTGCACCCCTCCGCACTCCCCGCCCCACCCCTCTCCTCACGCCTGCGCTGGCCCACTTTTGCCATCCCAATCTCTGTTAACCCTGCCAGCAGACACCATCTCCTCTTCCCCACCTTATAAATCATATAAGATGTGGTCAGCTTTGCGGCCCGGCATGGAAACGAAAGGATTCTCTCCAGTAAGTGGCTATTAAAAAGTTTGGCCTCGCTCCTCCCCTCCTTGTTTCCCCCTTCTCTCTCTCTCTCTCTCTCTCTCTCTCTCTCTCCATCTCTCCATCTCTCCACTCTCACTCGCTTCCACTCACCCCGTTGCCTGTGCCTGCCTAGGGCTTTCCGCTTATACAGAGTTGCGTGCGAAAATGAGGCAGGCAACCCTCAACCATGTCGCAACGATGGCTCAGCCGCTCTCCCAACTTCTGCCCTTAAAATATTCTCATTATCTTCCGGTCTGCGTGACGATATGCCTCCATTTCTCTTTAATTCTCTTCCTCTCTTTTAAACTTCTCCCTTCTTCTGTTTGTTTCACTTTCTGTGTCGCATTTTCCTTTGTTTTCTCGTGCAGTAACTGTCTGCAATTGAGTACCAAACTTCTGCAGATCCCACAATAGCCCTGATCTGGTGTCCGTGAGTTTCAGTTAAATTCAAGGTATTTTTTAAAAGTCCCCTTCTTTGCTCTGACTCCCAACAACATTTGGAGCTTCGAATACCACAATTAACAATTTACCAGCGGTAAGTTACCACCTACCTTTGCGGGGACCTTATTGCTTTATTGAGACTCTCGGTTTCTTTCGTATATTCAATTTTGTAACAAAAAATAAAGTAGCCTTTTCATTTTTTTTAATTAAAAAAAATAAATGATCACGCGCTACCAGTTCTACCTTCCCCACTAATCTGCCTCGATCTCTCGAATTCACGTCCAACAGCAGTGCCGCGACACAATGTGTGCCAACGAAATCCCGCGCGACACCGCTCACGCTTCCGTGTGCGTGCGCTTGTCGCTGCATGTTGGGGTTGACACGGCGGACTCATCTTGATAGTGCTAGTGTGAGAGGTAACGGGAAAGTCAGAGAGAGAGAGAGAGAGAGAGAGAGAGAGAGAGAGAGAGAGAGAGAGAGTAAGAGAGTAAGAGAGTAAGATAGAAAGAAGGAGAGAGAGAGAGAGAGAGAGAGAGAGAGAGAGAGAGAGAGAGAGAGAGAGAGAGAGAGAGAGAGAGAGAGAGAGAGAGAGACAGCGAGGGACCGAAACTTGCAGCGCGCCGGGTTTTGGGGGTGTTGGTGGTGGGACCCACACACCCCACTCCCCGCCCAGGGAATTGCATGTCGAGCGTTTGCGGTCCCTGCGTCCCCGTTCACTCTGTTCAATTGAGGGTGTGGCCTGCGGGCCTGCGGCCCTGAGCGGCCCCGGCCCGGGTCAGGCGGAGCGTCCCAGCTCGCCTTGGAGAGTCACAGGTGTTGGCCGTCCTCTGGTGGCCGGGCCCCGGGCCCCGGGCCCCGGGCCGGCCCGTGGCGGCGGGGAGCCCTCCTCTACCGGTGCACTACAGCCGCTGCTCGCCGGGCGACACGAGCGCGCGGTCTGACGTGTACCCCACACCGGCCGATATATAGCATATTATATAGAGGCCCCCGTGATGGATGTGGCAGTGTGCCGGGCCGGGCGGGCGGGGCGCAGCGCACAGTCATGCACGGCCCCGCCCCGCGGCCTCTGACTGGCGTTTTCGGTGGGCTCGTACTCGTTCACATGCAATATACTCTCTCTCTCTCTTTCTCTCTCTCTCTCTCTCTCTCTCTTCTCTCTCTCTCTCTCTCTCTCTCTCTCTCTCTCTCTCTCTCTCTGTTACACACACACACAACGCACTGTGACACTCCTACTGTACACATGCACACTCACGTACACCCAGGATATGCCCGCGCGCGCACACACACACACACACACACACACACACACACACACACACACACGAGAGCGTCCTCCCCGCTCTTGCTCATTATACCCGTGTCTCTCTCGCGAGTCATCGCTTTCCTTTCATTAACGTTTGCTAGCAGTCCATCAATCGCTACCCGCTTTTGACCCGCTCCTCCTCCTCCTGCCTCGGTTCATTCCGTGTTCAGGGTCTGATCCCGCAATAATACTGTGGGACCAGTACTGCGGGGCGGGGCGGGGCGGGGCGGGCGGGCAGGTCCCGGGGGACTTATTTGGCCGGAACCCGGTCGAAGGGGGCGGGGAGGGGAGGGGGGGACCGTTATGGGGCGGGTCCATTCGTCAAGCACGGCGCCGGGGTGTACTGCCCCCCCGGGGGCACCAAGTTGCCGAAAATAAAGCCCCCATTGCCCCCCGCCTTGAGGTAGGTCGCGGGTGCAGAGTGAGACCTAAGGGGTGGGGAACCTTGTATATATTGCCGCGGTTAAGTCTCACCCAGTAGTACCCTTCGACGTTCGACGCTACTATACTGTACTCTAATTTTGTTTTTACTGTTCAGATTCTGCGACAGCTGACGCGCCCTCCTGGCTCACTGTCCCCGCTGACTGGCCTCCCCGTGCTGGCCTACGGCGGCCGGACCTCAAACAATCTGATAAATCAAAGCCGAGCCCGCAGACGTGAATTCGCCAGCTTGTTCCTTCTGCCACATTTCACCCCTCCCCTGGGGGGCGGGCAGGGCCGGACCGGGTTTGCGAGGAACAACAAGGAATTTCTCTCTCCCTCGACTCAGGGCCGGCGCGCTCGCTCTGGGTACACGTCAACCCATACATCATGCGTTAGTATCAATCTTTTCTTCCCTCCAGCCCCGTTGCCCCTCACCCACCCCTCCCACCCACGTCGCGTCCTGGTCCATTGCATTTTGCTATTTCGTAGCCGGGGCCCATAAGCAGCAGCAGATGTAGCAGTAGGTCAGCAGTGAGTAAAAGCCCACGAGAAGAGAGAGAGAGAGGGAGAGGAGAGAGAGAGAGAGAGAGAGAGAGAGAGAGAGAGAGAGAGAGAGAGAGAGAGAGAGAGAGAGCCGTGATTCGAATGTTAATTTCCCTGCATTTACTGGCGCGGTGCTCATGTAACGGCCCCGCGTGCTCCTCCGCTCTGCGTTTGCTGATGTTGATTCTGCCGGTTGCCGCACCCGCCGCCGCGGGTTGGCGCGCATCTCTCCATTTGGGAGTCGCTTTGGAATGACTTTACTCGGTACCGCTTGGCTGCGACCCTTTTCCTTCTCGCTCTGCCGCTGCTGCTGGTTGCTGGTACCCCCCGCCCCCTTACCCGTGCCGCCCGCCATGTTCAAGTACAGTAGCAGTTTTGCCCTCGGAGGAGGAGGTTGGGGTATAGTAGAGAAGGGTGGCACCCGTAAGCCCTCGCCACTTGCGATCTTATGAGCTCTCCATGCGCTCCCCAAAACAACGACCCCACCAATTTTTCCCCTTTTTTTTCTCTTCTTGCTCTTTTCTCAAATGACTTCTAGTTTGCCGGCGATGGCGGGCTGGCCTGCTTCCTGGCGCCGCGCGGCTCGGTCACTTGCCATTCGAATAAAGATTAAGAGGAGTAAAAGACATGGCAGCGGGCGCGGCGGCACCGCCCCCGGGGCACAGCGCCCCGCGGAACCCTTTCACATTATAAAGTAAAAACACATAAAACGGAAAACTTTAGGATTGTACTCTGCTTCAAGGACTAGGCATTTGAATGTCAGATTGCGGCGGCGCGCGGGGCGCGGAGGGCTGTTGACGCTGGCGGCCGGGTGCAACAGCTGACTGCATTAAACGCTTCTCTTCTTTCTATTGTTGTTATTTATCCTGGAGGCCGTGCAGCGCGGCAGCAGCAGCAGCGCTCTGTGGTCGCGCCCGCCCGGATCCAGTGCGTGTTTATGATTGATGCTAAAAATAAAAAGAGACATGTATCTTCCATTAGCCGTCTAGACAGCGGTAACTCTCGGCGGCGGCGCGTTTGCTGCGCGGTCGGGGTCGGCACGGCGCGCGCGCCGGGTGACGCCAAAAGCCCCGCTGCGCGCCGCGCCCCACGAGGTCTTTGCTCGGCCTGAAAAATAATATTTTAGCTGACGGTCAGGAGCGCGTAGGGGGTGGGGGTGGGGGAGGGGGCACTTATACGGTGCGCCTGAGGCTGTGCAGGGGAAAGAAGGGCGTCGCAGGGGGGGGGGGGGAACGCCCCCCCTCCCAAAAAAAAAGAAAAAAAGAAAAAAAGAAAGAAAGAAAACGGCACCCTGATATTTCCCTTTCATGAGTGCGTCATACAGCTAGGGCAGTATCAGGTGTTTCTCCCCGCCGCCCGGCTCGCGCCGCTGTTCTCTCTCCTTCCATCTCACTCTCGCACTCTGTTTTGCTTGGACTTGGTCCTCGCTGTTTTCGCCTCGGCTTGTTGCTCTGGGCGTGTATTCGTGTGCCTCGCTCACGAGTCATTTTTTATATGAATGAAAGAAGGAAAAAATAAGTAGAGGTACGTCTCTCCAACTTTGACTTTAACGTGCGGCAGGTGAAGCCTGCTGTAGTACGCGATGGTACTCTGGGGCGCGCTGCGTCCCCGACTGGGCGGCCGCCTACACGAAGCCATAACAAACCGCACACACGTTCATACACCTACGCGCGCGCGCACACACGCACACACACACACACACACACTACACACACACACACACACACTTACGTACACAGACAACCTCCACGTTCCACCGTCCGTGCACTTCTTTTTAGCTCGCGTCTCGGCGCTGCCCTGTCTGGCGACTGACCTGGCGCCTGGCTGCCTGGCTGTCCCCCCTCCCCTCCCCTCCCCCCTTTTCCCCGTTTTCTCCTCTGCTCCGCGCACGGCCGATCGAGCAGGCAGCCAGCGCTACACACCCTCTGCCATACAAATAGAAAGCCATTTGTCAATCATTTATCTGGCGCCCTGCACATTCCATCATACGTGACTGTTTTATCTCACTGCGGAGGGGGGCGCTGCTGTATGTGTCTGTGTGTGTTGGTCGTGTTTCTGCATTTCGTTGTTGTTTTAGGCGCGTTGCGGTCTAGCGGAGGTTCTAGTCCTCGCCGCAGCAGCGATAGAATTATTGATGTTCGCTTTTCAGAGTGATCGTGGCGGGGCAGTGTGGGGCAGCCCCACCCCCACTGCTGCCCCGAACCACCCGTGCGATTGAAGTAGGAAATGGCGGGTGCCCCGGAACCTCATCCGCCCTCCCCCTCCCCGCCCCCGGCGTATCCTCTCCATGTGGCGCTGCTACCTCTCCCCCATCCCACCCCTACCCCTAAGTCTCCGTCCGCAATCGCGCCTTTCTCTAACCCAGTCCGGTGCTCTCCTCTTCTTCTCTCCTACTCCCCCCTCCCCAACTCTCCTCCCCAAATCTTGGCATTTCTTTCCCCCAGTATGCCTCCCAACTCCCCCCCCCTCCTTTTTCTCCCTCCATCATAGTGCCGCGGTCCGCCTCCTATTCATTTCGAGCCTCGTCGTGTCGGTACCAAAACCTTTGGCAATGCCTGCTATGGGAGGACTGCTTCCCCCCCCTCCTCCCCCCTCGCGTTGCACCACGCCTCCTCTGGCAATTTAATACCCTTTGAGAGATGTGCGGATTTATGGCCCGACTCCACAATGCGATCAGAACTTCACCCCCTTCGGCCCTCTCGGCTGAGACGCGCCCCCGGGGCCGCCGGGGCCGCCAGGGCCGCCGGGACCCCCAGTGGGGTCTGACCCCACCCCACGAGGGGGCCCGGGATGCCCCAGGGGGCCCGGGCCGGGCCCAGCCCCGAGCCAGGCCAATGCTCCTGTGGATAATATTTCTTCTGACTGCGGCTGAAAGATCTGCAAAGTGCGTCACCCTGTTCAAGGCTGTTTTCTTACACGAGAGAGCAATCCAAAGTTGGTGACTTATTATGAAACTTTTCATTATTAGAGAGATATTCTCAAAGTCCCTCTAAGACCGTGGCCAAATACTCTTTTCTTTTAAAGCCATTGCTGCTTAAAATAATTTCTTCGCTATTTTCATCGGACTCCGAGCGTTATTTGCCCAGCGCTCTGGTTCCTCTTCCGCCTCCACTTGAATGTGGTCTGCTGCTGGTGGCGCTGTTTCCGCTGCAGCAGACTGGGAGGACCGTTTCCCTCAGAGAAGCCGGCAGGAGGCGGACCAGACAGACAGTGCAAACACACACATGGGCCCCCAGCAATTTTTTTCCTTCTTCTCTTTCCTTACACCCTCCAATCTCACACCCCTACGACCAGTGTCGCCCCTTTCCTGACTATCAGCTTCTGTGTGCGTGCGTATGTTTCCGAGCGTCTGTGTGTGTGAGAGTGTGTGTGTGTGTGGAAGGAGGTCTGCGAACCAATCAGAGTGGCGATATCCGCGTATCTCTCCACGTAGTCCGCTCCGCTTACGACTGCTGACTGGGGGGTGCAGCGCGGAGTGTGCCTTATTGATAGTGTAAACGCCTGGGCCGGGTCAGCGCTCCCATTCCCAGTGAGCGTGCGCGTGCAGAGTCTGTATAGCCACTTGGCCCCCGGCTTGACTTTCTTTCTAGCGAGGCAGATGACGGCATGAGTTATCTTAGATACACTGTTATTCAATTACTGTGACGTCACGTTCTTTTTCATGTGAAAAGTGTCACATTGTTTAAACTGTAATGTCACATTCCTTTCAACGTGAATCTTCCAGAATATGGGGGCTAAATTTTATTGTCACATTCAAAATAATATGACATTAATATTAAAAGGAATGTGACAGTGTTCACATGAAAAAGAATGTGACGTCACAGTAATTGAATGACAGTGTAACCAGGAGTAGCGGATTTGTTACAGAGGAGCGACTTTACTGAGACAATCTCGTCTTGCTTGGAGTTGGGAGGAACAACGTTGCTAAGACAATTTTGGATTTTTTTTTAAATTTTGTATTTTTTTTTCTCCGCTAACTTCAAACCGAGTGAAGTAGAAACGGCCCAACGCCGAGTCGCGGGGCGGTGCAAGCATGCAGGCAGGGAGGGCGTGGCAAATGCGGAGTGCAGGGAAGTGCGGCGCTGCTAATGAGGCTGATTGCCGGCCTCGGCCCGCCTCGGCCCGGCGCTGGATTGCAAACAGTATGGCAGCGCAATTGGCCGTTTGTTTGTGGCGTGGCGTGGCGCGGCCCGCTGGCGGAAGGGTGGCGGGTGCCGGGCGGGGCGGGGCGCGCCGATGTGCAGCTGCAACGTATGTGTCGTAACCCTCTCGAGTGGGAGCAGCAGCGCGATGTGTGCGTAGGTGAGAGAGAGAGAGAGAGAGAGAGAGAGAGAGAGAGAGAGAGAGAGAGAGAGAGAGAGAGAGAGAGAGGAGAGCGCTCTGCCCACCCTCAGTACTTCGCTCCGGCGAGCTGCAGTGTATGCCCGGCCTCCGCCTCCGCCTAGTATGGGTCAGTAGCACACAAGCGTTGCGGCGCAGCTTAGCAGTAGTTACGCAGCGGGAGGCATGGCGGCCGATTACTTGTCCCCTCAGTGAAACAGCTCTGTAGACACAAAATTATATTTTTTTTGCTAAAATTTGGACATTTTGTTTTAGATTTCGCTGTTTTTGTTTTTAGATGTATGGCGCCGACAACGTTGTGCTCCGAATCCGAGGGGGAAATAACTCTGGAGAAAAGTGTACACCGCATTATCATTTCCAACCATTTCCAGCCATTTTCATTCATTTTCATTCTTCCTAGTTTTCTATTTTTCACGCATTTCCACACATTTTCGTGCATTTCCGCACATTTTCACGCATTTCCACACATTTTCATGTATTTCAACACATTTCTACCATTTTCAGCCATTTCCATGCATTATCATACATTGTCATTCATTTTCGCGTATTTTCACACGTTTTCATGCATTGCCCTATTTTTTGCTTAAGGCATTTTCGGCCATTTCCATCCCATTATCATGCATTTCCAGTCATTTTCGCGCATTTTCACACATTTTCCCTATTTTCAGCATTAACAGCCATTTCCGACCCATTTCCGGTCCATTATCGCACGAAGTGTACACCATTTTCGCGACTTATTTCCCCCTCGTCCGAATCAGTGAAGGGGACATGGCAAAAAGAAATCGGGCCGGAGCTAGCCGCATTTGCGAACCCAATTTAGCACCCGTGCAATATATACTTAGCTGTCGTGCAAAGGGAGCTAGCTATAAAGCTGCTGTATTTGCCATGCAGCTAAAAATTTAGCTCCCCATCCCTTGTTTTTAGCACACGAAAGTTTAGCTAGGCGCAATTTTAAAAAATTAGCTTCAGAGCTAGAAAAGTAGCTCAGCAGCCATATTTTTATTTGCGTGGATTGTGCCGTCAGTCTTACGCTTTTTTTATCTCGCTCTCCTTTGTCCTCCCCTCCCCGTCCGCCTGATGAGGCTGCGGTGCATCGAGTGGCGCTCGCGTGTTTGGGTCCATTTATCTCACGTGGAGCCTCTCTACCCCCACCCGCCGCTCCGCCCCTCCACCTGCCAGCGATTTTTTTCACCCTCTTTAATTCTCATCCCTGTATTTTTCCATCCCCTTTTTGCCCGTGTCTGTCCCCTCGCTCTTTTCCGTCTTTTCTTCTCGAAAAATTGTTACAGAGATCACAAAAGACACCGTCGTGCGTTAGACTGGTGGGGAATGCCGGGGCCCCATATCTTGTGCGGCAAGCGGCAGGCCACTACATCTCTCTCGCTTCCTCATCAGACCCCCATCCCCCTCCTACGGTCTCATGTCTCTCTCTCTCTCTCTCACTTCTTTATCTCTCTCTCTCTCTCTCTCGCTCGCTCTCTTTCTCCCACTGCCTTCCTCCCGCCCTCCCCTCCACTTTCTTGGTGCACTCAAGTGGATTGTAGATTCGCTCTTACTGCCGACTTCGAGTGGGAAGATGGCTCTCTTTTTAACTTCTGGTGGGACTGCTCCATAAACGGAAGGAAAAGAAATGATTTTTCCGCTAAAGTGCGTGTCGGTTGGGATGAGATGATTTTTCCTAACTGGAGGTGAATGAGCCTTTTGCAGGAGGGGAGGGGAGCCGACCGTATTACCATACATCTCTCTACATCAGACTTTCGCACTTTATTTTTCTTTAATCAGAATAGTTTGTTAAATATTAGCTTTATCTGAATTCTGTTTTTATTTCTCCTTTCCTTTTTGGTTTCCTTTTCGCTTTTTAATTATCCTGTCATGGCGCTTTGGGGATTCAATAAAGAAACACTACACACTTGCGCTTAATGTTAAAGGGTTTGTTGTTTTTGTTTTTGATGATGTGTTTGGCAACCAGCTGGAGTGACCTCCTTCTTCAGCGGACCCGAGCTGCAGCAGTTCGTTCTTCCCCCCACTTGCACGCATCCCGCGCTGCGCCCCTCTCTGCGGCCCACGCCTCTCCCTCCCCCCACTGTGTTTGTGGACCGGACTTTGTATTGCCATCGGAATCGCCGCTGTGTTTACTCTGGCAGAGCACCCGTGGCAGCCCCATGCCTACGATACTATGTTGATGCTGGCCTCCATCGGCCGGCTCACGCGTCGCCTCGCCACCGTTGCTTTGTACCCACCCTGTTTTCTTCTCAGGGGTAAAAAAAAATGCAATAAAAAGCGCGTAGTTTTCATATTTGATGACCTACCGTCCACACTAAGTTTGTTTGTATTTTTTATTTGTACAAAGTTAAACAATCAAATCTTATGCACATATTAGTGCGTGTAACAAACGTATGCACAAAAATGTACGAATACATTTTTAGCGTGTCCGATTCACATCCGCCACGGTGTGCGTGTAAGTCTTACACTTGGATTTCAACTCTGCCGGGGCTGTGACCATTACGCCCAATCAAATAACGCGCCGCGCACCTCGGGGCAGAATAGAAGGTGGGTTAGGGGTATAGGGGGGGGGGGGGTGAAGTGGGCAGAAAGCAATTCCATTCCCTGGGAAACGCCGTGGCCCTCGTCGGATTTATTGAAAATAAATCAGTATTGGAGGGGCAGTGAAGGGAAGGTGGTGATGAGGTGGGAAAGCGGTGCAGGGAAGAGGGCCGTGCCGGGGGCGGGGTGAACAAAAGCTTTGAGGAGTGTGACGGCAGCGGCTCAAACGCTCCCACACCGGCGGCCGGGAGACTTTCCTCGGAGTTTGGGTTCCTCGTAAAAATGATCGTGCGGCAGAGCCGAAGCGTGGCGGTGGTAGTAGCAGCAGCAGCGGCTACAGCGGCCGCAGAGCGAGCAGGGCCACAAACGGGGGAAAAGTTGGCGCTGCGGCGGCGGCGCGGCACTAATGGAAACAGCCCGGCGATAATCTCTTAATGCGTCGCCTGCGCTGAAATACCCAACTAATTCCCTTTCGTGTTTCGCTTTTTTTTTCCAGGTGAGTTGTGTGCGCGGAGCTGCTGGAGTGGTGGTGCACGGGAGAAAGCGGGTCCATTTCGGCGATTATTTTGCCGACCGCCTGGTATGTGCGATCCTCGGAATCTTTTCGGTATGGTTTACTCTGTTAATCCCCAAAATAATAACTAACACGAAAGATTTTTTAAATTATTTTTTTTACAGCAAATATAAGTAATCGTAATACGAGACGAGAAGGTTTGATTTTTAAAAAACGTGGGTTTATGGTTTGCACTTGATGATTCAGATTATTTGTAATGAATATTGACCAGGAGAGGTTTTATTGACTTCGCAAGGTACGAGGGGTGCCGCCGCATCGATTGTGTCCCACTGGCCCGCATTGCCGCGGCCGCGCCCCTCCCCACCCCACGCCTTTGCAAGCCCAGCAGCTCATGGAGATGTTGCGGAGGCGTGCGATGACGCTGTGCGCTTGGCCGCCATCCAACACTGTGTTATTTTATCGGGTGTGGCGGGGCGTGGCGGGGCGTGGCGAACCCTTGGAGGAAGGGATAAACAGTTTGCTAACGAGTGCCGTCAATTCCAGCCAAAGACCCTTCTTCCCCCCCCCTTCCTTCTCCCCCTTTTTCCTCGCTCGCTGAGACTGCAACCGTCACGCCCGACTCCGCCCCGCCCTCTCCTGCAGGGCTGTTGTTCCTCCCGGTCCTCTCCACCTGGTTCGCAGGAATGTGATGGATCTAAACCAGTCTTGAAATAGACCTGTAGCTCATCTGCCTCCGGCTGTTGAGGGATGGTCCCGCCGTCGTTGCCGCTGCGGACCTAAACAGCCCCGCGCGGGGGGTTCGGGCCGGAGCCGAGCCACGACATTCTCGCATTGACGGGGGGCGGGCGCGTTTGTAGAGTCCACAGTTGGGATTGGCCCGAGATATTCTTGGCGCGACCTCTCGAGACTTTCGCTCCGCTCTTCCCTCGTACCTCCTCCAGCCCCCCGGCCCCCTCCCGCCCTCAGTGGCCCAAGACGGCGCAGCTCTAGTTTACCTGGATTATTATTTGACCATCAGGGGCTACGCCCAAGAACAATAAGCGAGCGAGCGAGCGGCCGGCCGGGCCCCCGGGCGCGCACTCCGCCCGCCCCGGCCCGCCTACGGCCACCTCCTAAGTGGTATTAAATTGCGTCTGGAACTGGTGAAGCTGATCAGCGGTTGGTCAGCCCAGTCCTGCCCAGGGGCCTGCATGGCGGGGCGCGGCGGGCTGCCCTGGCGGGGCCGATGGTCTCTTGTTTCAACTGGCGGTCTGCGCCCCCGGCCCGCCTCAGCCCACCAGAGGGGGGATGGCTGCAGCGACCGGCCCCACCTGAGACCAGTTACCTTCTGATGGAGTTATTTCGGGGAGAGGCAGAGATGTTAGTAATTTTAGGGGGAAGGTAGTAATAACGGGGCTACGGGCGGGCGGGCGGGTGCCGGGGGCTGCGGGCGGGACTGGTTGATTTTGTTTCCTTCTCGCCCGTGGGAGGTCAGTCAGTAGGGAGGAAGGGGAGGCCGCGTGGAATGCCCGGCTGGAGGGAACGGGCGGTTTCAGACTGTGCTTCACATTTTCGTACCTCCCCTCCCCCCCAGGGCGTCGTAACGTAACCGAATTAACTTATTCCGTTTTTAGCCGTTTCTCACATTTTTGCCGATATCTTCTGAACAGTACAAGTTGTCGTAACAAACGAAAGCTCATTTTAAAGGTCACAACGTCGCTGAATTTTCGTTACTTAAGACCCAAAGCTATACAACATGTCCTTATGGCCGAAAAAAAATTTCGTTTTTTTCGAATTTACATTGTTATAGAAATAACGTTATTCCTCATACTTTGTAACAAAAAACATTTTAGGGCATAAGAAGTAATTGTCTCACTGAAGGTTATAAGGTAACGAAATTCTAGTGCCATTAGCTATCGAATGCACTTTACTGTGCTACGATATCTTGCACCGTGTAGGAAATATTGAAGGAAAAGGAGCAAAATCGTCAAAAACAATTTCGGTTACGTTATGACGCCCTGCTCCCCCCTCGCCCACCTGGTTTAACACCGTTTGCAAGGTTCAGCTGCGTACAGTGCAGTTTTTATCCGGCCTTGCAATGTTTACATCATATCACTACCCCGTGCTTTTTCAACCGTTCTCTGGCCTCTCCTCTTATATATTTGCCTGTCCAGCTCTGCCCATCCACTTCACCTCGTGAGAGAGCAAAAGTATGAGATGGGGTCAGAGAGGGAGAGAAAAGGAGAGAGAGGCTCGAGCATGTGTGGGTGAGTGGGGGTGGGAGTCTGAGTGAGTGGGAGAGAGAGAAGTCCTCCTTGTTTGTATTCATAGTGGTGTATTGAGATTCAAACATGGGAATAAAAGCAAGTGGTAGTGGGTGGAGTTCGGCGCGGGGCGGGGGCCGAGGGGATAGGGGCAGCGTCCATAGGGACCGCCTAGGGCACTACTCTGGGTCAGACGGACGGCAGGGGGGATCGCCGCGGGGCGCGGTGGGGAGCGGTGTGCCTCTGGTCAGGTGGACCGCCCGTCCTAAAGGGACTCGACATTCAATACAAACATATATATATCTGCTCGGACCGTTGCCCTAGTATGCGCTGGCAGGGAGCGGGGTCACACCGCGTTGGTTTTAAAAACACTCGAATCCCGTTACTGATGTTTTAAGACCCTTTTTAAGTATCTCTTCTGCTTGAAAACCTTTCGTAAAGGCACTGGTAACTTTTAAATGGGGATTACTTGATAATTCCGTTAATACATTCTTGACCTTTTTTTTCTTCTATCAGTTAATTATCCATCAATTTTAAATTAATCGCCAGTACTCCTGCTGCATAGAAACAGGGATAATGACTGATAGAAAAATCAGTACAGGTCTTTAACAACAGTGCTATCGTTTGAGGAACCTTTCTCTACTCTCGCCTCCTTCCTTTGGTCTTTGCTCGAGCGACATTATTGTTTAAGCTCCCATCGCTCTTTGCAGGCCGGCACTTTTGGCCACCTCTGCGCACCTCTGCTCTTCTAGAGTAAGTGCCTTCGAATGCTAACACGCTGTGCCTAGTTGTAAATAACTCCCCTGGCCCGCCCGGGTAAACACGGCCAGTGGGATTGCCTCATTACCTCTGTAGTGGTGTACGCTGCCGCCGCTGCCGCCGCTACTCGATGGACTAACTCGTATTTATGGAGGGCGCCGCCTGGGCATCGAGATGAGAAGGCGGACTTTGCAGACCGCAGCGTCCGCGCCTGGTCGGAGCAGAGGCCGCACCGGGTGGATTACAGCCGAACGTGCGGACTCAAAAACTGCTGTCGCAGCTATGAAACTAAGTCCAATGTCTGGATTTTGGAAATAAGTCGAAGAGAGTGTTCTTCACGCAGCTGGAGAAGTCTGAGGCACGGTAAAAAAAGTAAAGGTCTCATTATTTGAGGAAAAGGGGGAAACATTGAGGTATTCCCTGATTTTGAGAAAAAAAATCTCCATAGGTTTTTAAGAAGTCCCCTCAAAAAATGAGCGAATCTCCCTTACTTAAAGAAGCATCCTCAGAATCAAAGGAGTTTTCCACAAAACCGGAGATATCCTCAAAGTTGTCCCTATTTACCGTAGGAGAGACATAGGCGATCTTGCCTTCATCCACTTCATCGCTGCACAATCGCTCTCGCCGGCTTCCCGTTATCCTTTCCTGCAAAATTCAGTGCAGACCTCCAGGCAGGCTCCGCCAACACTCCTGGACCGTACTTCATTTCAACCCCTTGCCGCGCGCCTCCCCCGCTCGTAAGACCCCCCCCCCACCCCACCCCTTGCACCTATTACCCCCGCTCGCGAGCCGTGCACGGCACGGCCCTGGTACTTGGTGGTCAAGCGGGTGTGCGAGGCGCGCGTCTGGAGCGGCACGGCCCAAGTTTGGGACTATGAATATTGAAGTTTGTCGTGTGCGTGGCGGTGGGGGTGTTCGGGGAGGTGGCGCGGCGTGGCGCGGCGTGGCGCGGCCGGGGACATGTGTGCTAAGTTGGCCCCGCTCAGCCATCTGCGCGACACACTCACTCCAGCTGACTGCCCCCTTCGACCCCTTCCCTCCCCCCACCCCCACCCTATTGCACGTTCCCCGCACCCCTACCACTCCCCTTCAGTCCTCGGTACGTGCGGTGGGTCCGACTTCACTACACTCTACGAAAAGAGGCTCACGAAGAATTTAACTCAGTAAGCTACGGTCAATCCAGTTATGGCGAGTGCAACGCCATAGCATATCATATCTGACAATTTTTGAGTGTGTCTGTACTCACCATCTCCCTGCACACGTCTCCCTGCTAGAGCCCTGCACTGGGCGGGCGTACATGCCCACTTGGCGTCCGAAAGCGGCAAGTGGAAGTGAGACGGTCGCTCCGGGCCGTTAGCTCCCTCTCACTTCAACTCTTTTTCGGACGCAAGCGGGCATCTGGATGCCAGCCCGGTGCAGGGCTCTGCTCCCTGCATTCCTCTTCTCTGCGTCGAACGGCGAACCTTTCGCAGTTCTTCAGTTTCCACTTTCGTGTCACTTTGGAAAATATTTCCGTAGATTGTACAATATATTTTGTAATTCACAATGTGCAACATAATCTCGTACATGTACGACTTTACGCTTTTCGACCGTGTTGCTCACCAATCGATTCTGAGTTGATACGTATAGTTATAAAAATTTACAATAGGAATTGTCATTGTACAGTACCTCTCATGGAAAATTTTCCCGTACCCGGTATACAAGAATTTCTCACAGTGGTCAAGATTCCGGCGCGTCCTCAACCCTAATAACTACCCCATCTCCTCTCCGTTCGCGCTCGCGTCCCTCCGGCTCCCGAAAATCCCTCCTCAGCCAACGCAAAAAGCAAACTAGATCCGCAGCCGACTGGCCGGCGGCGGCTGTGCGCCTGCGAAGTGGAACATAGGCAGACCCGCCAGACAGCCCGGTAATGCGCCGCCATGGTTGCCTACGTCACAGGGGCTTTGCCGCGCCGCCGCGTTTTGCGTCGCGCTCTCCATCACACTACTCCTTTCATTTTAATTCTACTCTGTACTTGTTTCCTTTCCTTCTCTCTCTCTCTGTGTGTGTGTGTGTGTGTGCCCGCCCGCGCACGTTCTCTTCGCCGTGTTTGACAGTGTGCCGCCCTTCTCGCACTCCCTCTGGCGACTGGCCCCCGCCTTCACCCACCCCCGGGGCCGGCGGTCGTTCTGTTATTGTTATGTCTTATATCGCCCCGTCGATGGCGCGCTCGCCGCGTCATAAAAGGCTGGTGAAATCGTTTGCGAAATATTCCACGAGCGTCGATTTTGGCCGCGGCGTCGGCGGCGGTCAGGCCGGCGGGGCCGGGCCGCGATTGCTCGTCCTGCCGCCCGCGCCGCCTTTGTCTCCCTCCTCCTAACTGGATTGCTGCTCGGAGAATGGAACAGTAAGGGAAGGGGGGCGCTGGAGAAGGCAGCAGGAAAGGGGCCTCGAGGAAGGCGCTCCGGCGTGCTCTCTTTATTCGAGTCATTGCCACTTTTTTCCTTTTTTTTATTGTGTGTTATTGGGACGCCGTCGCGTCTTTCGTTTCGAAAGCGTCCCTCTAACTCTCTGCATCTTTTTACTGGACTCTTTTCCGCGTGTCACTCCGCTCACAACGTTTTCGTTCCATGTTTCCCTGTTTTTCTTCTTGCATGCTCCTCGCACCAGCTTTGCTACTCTTGGCACGTGCAACGTAAACACATTGCTGGCCTTTCTTTAATGTTGACAGATATCGAAATATTTAATATCTGCGTTCAAAGAAGTACAGTGGGAAAAAAAGGGGGAACGTAACGGCATCAGCATACATGACGCAGCAGTCTCTCCCCTGTTGCGTTGTGATATGACGGGGATAACAAAAAAAAATATTATAAAGAAATGGCAGGGCCTTACGGCTGGTTCGGCCTCTACGATGCAGACGCCCTCCAAGCAGCCCCCGATGCTGGTGGGGTGGCGGCAGGTCCTTGATTTCCATGTCAAAAGGACCACGAGCGAAGACAGCGGACACTTAAAGCAGCCGATATTATTTGTAGTGCGGGAGGCCCTTGCATCAGGACGAGGAGGAGCGGAGCGAGAGGGGAGCTGAGACTCCGGTGGAGGAGATGATGCAGAGAGGAAGGCAGGAGCGGCTGGGGCAGGATCGCCCCTTCATATAGCGCACTGTCCTGCTACCCCGCTCTTCTTCTTCTTCTTCTTCTTCTTCTTCTTCTTCTTCTTCTTCTTCTTCTTCTACTTCTTCTTGTCTATTCCCTGCCGTGCTTTACCTTTTGCTGCGACAACCCTTTCCTGCTGCTTTAATCGCGCACGCTTGCCCCGTGCTCTTCCTTTGGACCTTTTCTTTATATTTTGTTGTTAGCTTGTCTTGCTTTGCTCCGCCTCCCCCCTCATATTTTTCGTATTATTTTAAATGTGAAAGACGTCTTTTCCCCGTTGCACCTGGGCCTAACTGCAACTCTTTCCCGAAAAGAATCGAGGCCGAGGTGCCCGCACCCTTTAGAGCTTACGGTGAATTTCACTGTAAGCTACGGTGAACTCGCGGCATCACCGTAACTTACGGTGGATTTCACCGTAAGGTACGGTGACATTCACCGTAAGCTACAGTGAATGTCACTGTAGGTTACGGTGAATCAGGGTGGATCACCGTAATCCACGGTGACATCCACCGTCGCTTACGGTGAAAATGCACCGTAAGTTACGGTGATGCTGATTTCACCGTAGTTTACAGTGAAATTCACTGTAAGCTTTAGCGCGTGCTGCCGGAAGTGGTACAGTGACTATGAAAGAGAGTGACTCAACGAGGATGGAGAGAGAGAGGGGGGGGGTAGGGAGTGGTCGAGCCGCACCGTCTGTGTCCGGCTGGGGTCAGCCGGTCGCAGCGGCGGAGACAGTTGGCGGACAGTTTGGCTGCCGAGAGTGGCGGCGCCTGTCAGAAGCACACGCGCCGAGAAGTATAGTGACCATTGCCTTGCACCCTCTCTCTCCCCTTCCCCCACGGCGCCGAGACCAGGAAAGCGTTCATGTTAAATTTTGCTCCAATACTATGTATTATGTGAATGCTTGTTAGAACTTAGTTAATTCGGATTTTTTTGAAACGGCACGGTTTAAAAATAATAAATAACGAATCGACATGTAAAGTGCGTGTATCGGGCCAGGGCACGGGAAGGGAGGGGATGGGGCGGGTTAGTCCCCATAATGCTGAGTGAGTGCGCCGATCTACGCTCCCTCGCCACGTGCTTTTCTTTCCTCTCGAAAGCTAATCATATTAGCGCGCGATGTAAAGCGTCTGTGATCTCTAATGGGCCGCGCTAAAGGTCCGGGGGAGGTGAGGGGGTAACGTGTCCCGATGGGTGGGCTCAAAGAGCCGGGCCGCACCGGGCTGCCGGCTCATAACAGTTAAAAACCATCTGAACACGTGAATGTTTCAATTACACCATGTTGTACGCCTTCCTCCCCCCCCCTCCCCCTATTCTTCCTCCACACACTAATATCACGTGCTGCTCTTTCTTCCCTTCATCTACTGCGTTTCATTGGATCGGTCATTGCTGCGTCCGTGGTACCTTATCCTTCATCCACCATTAGTCTTTCCTGATTATTCCTCTTGTCAACTGGTCCGACACTTCATTCTGAAGTATTGCCTATTTCACTGGGTGGGAGAGGCAGTCGCAAACTGAGTGGAAAAAGAGGGACCGGGAAGGGTGAAAAAAGTTTTCGTAAAGAAGGTTAGGACAGTTTTGCAGTTTGAAGGACTGAGACCACTGGAAATGTACTAGTCACATTTCTCGCCCGTAATGAGCGGAGTATTTTTTCATCGCTCAGTAAAAGTGACTTTCGCTAAAACGACTCAAATCGAGTCTTTTCTGGAACTTTTTAAATCGCTCCGAAAGAGTGACATTTGATGATCTGACTCAAAAAGAGTCATCAAAGTGACTCTAATAGAGTGATGTTCATCCATGTCACTCTCCCAGGAGAATCCAAATTTGGTACAGAAAAGTCGCTCTCCAAAGATCGAAAAAGGCTACTCCTCCATTTTCAGTGACCTTGAGATTCGTTTTTTTTTTTCAAACTCTTTTGGAAATGGTGGCTGGTAGTTCCCTGGGCTGTGTAAGGTAAGGTTCGAGGTTCGAGCCTGGAACCTTACCTTACATAGCCCAAGGAGCATAATTGCAGGTTCCAGGATAATATGGTATAACTCGAGGGGGCATGCACTCGCGTAATAGTCGGGTCACTCTACCCGTTAAAAAGCGTAAATGTGTGCGTAACAGGAAATGGAAATTTTCCACATTTTACTCATTTTTGGGTCGTTTTCGGCTGTTTTTGCCTGACTTTGACCAAACCTGTAAATTCTCGGAGCGTAATACAGCGTAATAGGCGTCACAGACGGGTCACAGATTTTAAGCGCGAATGCGTCCTCGGTATAACTGCAACGTCGTGACTAACAGAAAATCTGGCGTTTTGAACATGGCGCCCGTAATAGGAGGCCGTCGTCACGCTGAGCCGCAGGCCACGTGGCTGCCCTTGGTGGTGACCTAGCACGGCTGGGCTCGGTGGCTTTGACTTGTTTTAGTTTGAGGCGCGCTCCGCCTCGCAAAATTCTGCCCAGACTTTGTTGATTGTCGCCCTATCCCCCTCCCACCTCCTGGCCTCCAGCTGCCGAGGCTTATCTGCCCGGACCTCCGCAGCCCTTCCGCCTCCTGAGCGCCTCTAAGTTTGATTGTCCCGCCGCCGGCGGTGTGTGATAGTTTTATCGAGGCCATCAAGGCTCTCTTGGCCGTGCACATTACAGCAGTGATTCGAGTGCGCCTATGGGGCTTTTCGCTTTACACTCCATGGAGTTCGACGTGTATATGTATCCGCGGTTCAGTAGCTGTAGGCCTCAACCAAAGTAAATGCTAGTCTCGTCTTTGCCCCGACCTCGTGCGTTGCCCCTTGCTGCAAACCTCCCTGCAGTGCCTTGGACCCGGCGTGTTATCTTCTCTCTGTAGATCAGACCTGGGCTCTCTCTGTACTCCGTCTACTTCCCGCTGCAATCCGACCCTAAATATCTTGTTTACTGCAGTCACTGCATGGAGATACAGCTTTCCTTCAAAAACTTGTTTTCCCTATTGAAAGATTTGCTGCGTCGTCTTTCTTGTCCACGGTGTATTTTGAAGCTGCTACCCGACGACAGTCTGCGGTGCGCTCAGCAATTTGGAGCTGCTGCTGTTGCTGGTGGTCGGGGAGGCGAACACCCTTAAAATGGAAATAAGTTTCGAGGCGTTGCATTTTACTGCCATCTCCATAATTTCACAACTTTGTCTCCGCGTTGGCGCGGGGCTCACCTGCTTACCATTTCTCGATCCCGGTCCCGGTGGGGACTTGACGGAGCAGAGAGTCCGGAAAAGAGACTGCCTGTATGATCTGCGCGCCCTCTCTCTTTCACCCTTTTGCCCTTCCCGCTCCCTTCCTTCGCTCACCAAACGCCGCAGCTAATATTATTATGGTGTGAGGGGCACCTCATTAATTTTCTGAAATCCCCAGACGCGTTTTCTCCAGAGTGTATAACTTTGCTTTGGTTTTACAATGGTGAGCGTTGCACAGAGAAGTAAAAAATAATTATGAGCATTCAGAAGTGCTGTTCCTAAAGTGAGCATTCATTCTAAGCATTTTGTGGTGCTCTAGGGACTACAGGGAACCTCCAAGGCCCAGGACGCTGGACCTGGGTCCGTGATCCTGGAAATGTGTCATCGGTATAATAGAGCGAAACCGACGGCGAATAATATATCGATTCCGCGTCCTAAACTCGCACCATATAAATTCCTGGTGATCTCCTGCCCCTATCCCCAAGCCTATCCCTCTTTGCTCAAGATCTCCTCCCCCTCCCCCTCGCTCGTCTCGTTTTGCTCCTAGTCAGTGGTGCGAGCGTGACTAGGAAAACTCACAAAGTGCGTGATGTCCTAAATTCAGTGCATTTTTTTTTGCGTTTTTTTTAATCTTTCATTTTCTTTATCGTGCGACAGGTGACACATGTTTTTCGCTGTCACTGCTGTGTCGCCGGTTAATCCCTGCTCTCGCTGTGTTGGGCTGTTGTTTGTGGTGTTCTACACGGGGTGCCTTTTTTTTACCCTCTGACCCTTGCTTCTATGTATGTAAACATACTTACTATGCACGTTGTTGTTGGGAACTTTCGCTTATTTGCTGCTCCTACCCTACAAACAACGTAAACACAAAGCCTTGTTTTTCTTTTTCTTTTCGCTTTACCGTGTCTAACGGTGCCGTCAAAAATTAACGTTTGGATTTACATACATTTCTGTACTAACCCGCGCGCACACGAGCATGCGTACTGTGCGTGAGAAAGCAATGCTGCTGTGACGAAGGGACCTTTCGGCCCGGATGCCGCAGGACTCTGTCAGAGGTTTATTTCATTAAACGTGAAAGCAAAACCGGGACAGCGTCGCCCTGGCGGGGCCCTGGCTGCCCTAGACCCACTTGCAGCCAGCAGGACCGGACCGAGGAGAAGCGCGACTGTGTAAAAAGACTTAATTCGCTCGCTGGAATTTTAATTCAGAACGCCTAGCTCTCCTCTGCAGCCCTTTCTCCGCTCGGACCGTCTTACGGCCCCCCTCCCCTCCCCTCGCCCGTTAGTTTTCCCCGAGTGTAGCGGGGCCTCCCTCAAATGAACGGGCTGACGTAATCCCGGCTAATGGAATTATCCCCGAGGATGATATTTTCTGCAAGAGATTCGCATCTCCCTGGATGCCTCCGATGGGCAGGTGGGGCAACAAAGAAGTGCGACACGGGGCGGCGGCAATTACACGTGGACAGCCCCGGCAGGGGGGGGGGGGGGGTATATGCCTCTCAACCGCACTGCTGGTATATTGCCAGAAATGTCCGAACAGCGGCATGCAGAACATTATTTCGTTAATTCTAGAGTCTTACCTGAAGTCTATCGAATTTATCTTCTGAAAGCTATCATTATGAGCAGCAGAATTTTAAGATAGCCGAGCTGTTTTGAATGTCGCGGGATACAACACACGACACGCCCTTGAAAGAAAATGGGGACGGATGCTATGCTCACCTCAAAATGTGTACCTTCTCTCACATTCAGGCCATCCCGCCTCCCTTTCCTCCTCTCTCGCTCGCTCGTTCTTCCACTCTCTCTACTCTCTCACTCTCTTCCTCGGCCAGCGTTAACCCGTGTAATTAGATTTCGCAAGGCGCCGATATTTTTCGTGCACGGGGGCTGGACGGGGCTTTCCCACCGGCTGGACGGGGTCGGCCGAGGGGAGCAGGGGAGGTCGTAGACCCCTGGCCCGCTTGCACCTGCTACCTACCTTCTTCAGCCTCCTGCGAATATTCTTTTTTCGGAACTTCAATCCCATGTAGTTTAAACACGCCCTCCCCTTCACTACACTCCCCCCCTTTCAAAAAAATAAAGTAGTATCGTAAAATTTTGCGCGCTCCAATTTTCTCCTCTTTCCCGTCTCTCTCTCTCTCTCTCTCTCTCTCTCTCTCTCTCTCTCTCTCTCTCTCTCTCTCTCTCTCTCTCTCTCTCTCTCTCGTTGCTTTTATTAGGCAGGAGCCAAGTTTATCTCCCCCCAAATCACTTCCTCAAGGGCGCTGCAGCAGTTCGTTCATGATGCTATCCGCCCCAACTTGGTGTGTTTATCCCCATAGTCTTATCAGGACGTGATCTCCCCTCCCCTCACACTCCTTGCCTTCACCTTGGGCCTGCGGGGCCCTACGGGGCAGGCCCGGCCCAGCGACCCTCCCCATCCACCTCTCTGGAACTGTTTAATCACCGAATTGCAGCATTCGCCCAAGCGACTGGCTTCTTTGAGGCAAAAAGCCCCCTTCCCACTCCGCCCCCAGTTCCCCCATCCACCTCTTTCGTTTGCTCTCAACCCCTTCCTTGCGGTGGAAGAAAGACGACTTCTCCTCCCCTCCTCGCTGTCTCTCTCACTCTCGTTGCTTAGCCCGGCTCGATTCTTCCTTCTCCTCCTCCTCCTCCTCCTCCTCCTCCTCCTCCTCCTCCCTCCTCCTCCCTCCTCCTCCCCCTAACCCCCTAGCGCCATTGTCATGAAAGGTTCCGGAGCCAGGGAAGTGACCATTGCTGACCGTTGCTGGCCGGGTGAGGGGCGAGGGGCGCGGGGGCGGGCCGCGGCCCAGACGGTTTTCTGTGCAGAAGATATACGGTTCTCCAACGTGAAAAATCATGTTGGGGATCTGCACGCCGTACAGGTCTCCAACGTCTTGATTTTGTTGAGAACACGCAAATGCGGACATCGTTTACGTTGGGGAACTGTTGAGAAACAGTACAGAATCGGTTGGGGACCCGTACGGCTGCAGGGAAAAAATGCGTTGGGGAACCGCCCAGAAGACGTTGAGAACATGTTGGGGAAGCGCACGGGCTCTGCATCGCTCCGCGTAGCGAGCCGTATAGTATACGTTGGGGAACCGCACAGAAGACGTTGGGGAAGTGTACGCGCTCTGCGTCGCTCTCTCTCTCTCTCTCTCTCTCTCTCTCTCTCTCTCCCTCTCTCTCTCCCTCCCTTTCTCTCTCTCTCCCACATTACTAAAATTTAAAAAATAAAACTTTTTCTCTCTCTCACATTCCTCCTCTCTCCTACCTCCCCCTCTCTCCTACCTCCCCCTCTCTCCTACCTCCCCCTCTCAACTCCCCCTTTCCTCCTTCCAAGGCCCTGTGTTTAGCCGTTGAGTCCTACTGGCCGCGAGACACGCGTTTTGCTGACAGTGCCGGGATTCGAACCCACAGCCATGCCAACTCAGCGCTCACGCTTCGGTCGGAACCTACTGAGCTAAAGAGCCATATGCGGGCGAGATGGTCTCCGCCGCATCACATTCCAATGCTGCCTGGTGTCCTCCCCGGGCCAGCTGCTCTTTCCACTCCCCCCGCACCCTCCTTCTTCGAGCGGTGCAGTGCTGGGGGCTCTAGCCCAGGAAACGAAGTAAAAATTTGGCCCTTAGCCTAAATAAAATTAGCCAAAGCTAAATTTTTGAACAGTGGTAGAGTTGGTCGTGCTCAATAACCTATTTTCACTAAACGGTTCAAAACCTTGTGCTAACCGAGTTATTGAACAAAAAGGGCGTAAGTGCACGGTCTCAGTTATTTGGCTCCCGCTGCTAAAGTTTTCGTCGTATGAAGTCGATATTAGTGTCTAAATGACCGAGTTGAATCGTACAACAAACTAGCAGTTACAAAAGTTTTAATAAGTGTTTATTTATTATCATAAATACCAAAAAAGTAAAAGTTCAAAATTGCCGTTGAGTTTTACATCGCTATTAATTGAAAACAAGCGATTGGAACTCAAATTTGCCTTTAGTGATCGTTGTTCCCGCAACCTTCTTCTCGCCGAAAATTATTTTAGATCTTTGATCCGAGTACCCGTTTAAGAGCAATCCTCTGTGAACTGCAGTGCTGCGCACAGCGCGCGCCCCGCTGCCGCTGCTCTCCGCGCGGGCCGGGCCCTCCCCCCTCCACTCCGCTGCGGCGGCGGCCTCCGGCCAGGCCGGGCCAGGCTCTCGCTCTCTCTCTCTCTCCCGCACGCCCGCGCGAGAGCGACAAGGACAAGCTGCTGCGCTCTCTCACACGCGTCCACTCCGGAACCGCGCCAAATTTGAACTAGTGTCGATTTTATTTCAGGTGAAATATGTTTTCAAAATACTACACGCTAGCTACTTGTCGTCTGCCTTTAATATGTTTCGGTAAACTTGAAATTTTCTTGAATAATTTTTGGGAAAGTGGATGCTTTGTGTTTGTCACGTACGAGATAATCTTTGATGTTTGCCGAAATATTGCTCTGTATGCATATGACAACTCTCTACGGCGATGTGTGCCACAAGTACCTTCAGCACGTCGTCAAGCACGGCAGGCCCACTGTCGTGTTCGACGGGTATGACGAGTGCTGGAGTACCAAGTGGGAGGTACAACAACGCCGGGCGGCAAAGATGAGGCCGTGTCCAAAGTTCAGTGTTACTGAAAAGGAAGTCATCAGCCCGTCCTGCAAGCGAGAAGACTTCCTCGCCAGTCCCCACAACAAGAGCCAGCTCATCTCCCTCCTCACCGAGAAGCTGCAGTGCGCCGGCGTGGAGGTGCGGCAGGCCCGGGCCGACGCTGACGTCTTGGTCGCAGAGACGGCCATGGAGCTGGACCGGCCCGGCCAGGACGTCGAAGTTATCGCCCGTGACACAGACATCTTGGCGATACTTGTCGCTCGCGCCCGCGACGACACGGGCGTAACTGTGCGGAAGCCTGGGTCTGCAACCACGCCGGACGAAGTGTTCAACGTGAAGGCCATCCGTCAACACCTGGCCAAGGAAGAGTTGCTGCCGTACGTGCTGTTCGGCTGTTCGGGGTGCGATACAACATCCGCCATCCACACCAAAGGCAAGATAACGGTGTGGAAGAGTCTGGAGAGGAGCGCCGCCCTGCGCGGGGCAGTATTAGTGTTCAATGACCCTTCCGCCAAGAGAGAAGAAATAGCAGAAGCAGGAGAGAAACTGATACTGTCTCTGTACAGCTCTGCCGTTGTCTGCGACACACTCAATGAGTCGCGGTACGAGCTGTACTTAAGGATATGCGACACAAAAATGAATTTACCAAACTTGGCGACGCTCCCTCCCACATCCGCGGCGGCCGAGCAGCACAGCTACAGAGTGTACCTGCAAGTGCAGCAGTGGCTGGGGAATGACCTGGACCCCACGGCGTGGGGCTGGAGGGCCGAGAACGGCACGCTCGTCCCCATCCCCACCACACTGCCACCCGCGCCCCCGGAGCTGCAGAGCAAGTTGTCCTGCAAGTGTGTAGCAACGGGGTGCGGGGCCAGCTGCCCTTGCAGGAAGCGAGGCGCCCTGTGCGACTCTTCCTGCGCCAAGTGCAAGGGAGAGACTTGTACCAACTCTGTTGACGGGCAGGGCCCCTGGGAAACACTTCTTGGTAAGTCTAAAACGAAACATTTCGTATTTTATCTCAGTAGCAAAAGTGCCCTAATTTATTTTATAATTGCAGACTGAGCGACCTGCCTAAAACAAGAGTGAGAGTCTATGGGTACGTTCTTGAATTCGAACGAAATGGACTTGCGGCAAATGAAAAAAAGGTATGACCTGGCTATAAATGTATTTAACTCTCGTAACAGACAATATTTTAATTTTAATTTTTAATTGCAGTGTAATCTGCATGTATTTGCAAATATATGTAAATACATTTCAAGAAAAGATGTTTCTAACGGCGAAAGGCAACAGCCAGGTAGGGTACCGCAATGCCAATGGCCGTCTTCCGTTTCAATGGTACGGCACACCGCAGCAAATTCTAACTAGGTCGCATTTTTGCAGGCTACTCGGGGAGCACCGGTTCAAATTTGTCTATGGGTACTTTCTTGAATTCGAACGAAACGGACTTGTGGCAAATGTAAAAAAAGGTATGACCTGGCTATAAATTTATTTAATTCACGTAACAGACAATATTTTAATTTTAATTTTTAATTGCAGTGTAAATATCTGAAATATATGTAAATAAATTTCAAGAAAAGATGTTTCTAACGGCAAAAGGCAACAGCCAGGTAGGGTATCGCAATGCTAATAGCCATCCTTCGTTTCATTGGTGCAGCACATTGCAGCAAATTTTAACCAGGTCGCATTTTTGCAGGTTACTCGAGGAGCACCGGTTCAAATTTGGCGCGGTTCCGGAGTGGACGCGTGTGAGAGAGCGCAGCAGCTTGTCCTTGTCGCTCTCGCGCGGGCGTGCGGGAGAGAGAGAGAGAGCGAGAGCCTGGCCCGGCCTGGCCGGAGGCCGCCGCCGCAGCGGAGTGGAGGGGGGAGGGCCCGGCCCGCGCGGAGAGCAGCGGCAGCGGGGCGCGCGCTGTGCGCAGCACTGCAGTTCACAGAGGATTGCTCTTAAACGGGTACTCGGATCAAAGATCTAAAATAATTTTCGGCGAGAAGAAGGTTGCGGGAACAACGATCACTAAAGGCAAATTTGAGTTCCAATCGCTTGTTTTCAATTAATAGCGATGTAAAACTCAACGGCAATTTTGAACTTTTACTTTTTTGGTATTTATGATAATAAATAAACACTTATTAAAACTTTTGTAACTGCTAGTTTGTTGTACGATTCAACTCGGTCATTTAGACACTAATATCGACTTCATACGACGAAAACTTTAGCAGCGGGAGCCAAATAACTGAGACCGTGCACTTACGCCCTTTTTGTTCAATAACTCGGTTAGCACAAGGTTTTGAACCGTTTAGTGAAAATAGGTTATTGAGCACGACCAACTCTACCACTGTTCAAAAATTTAGCTTTGGCTAATTTTATTTAGGCTAAAAACCTTGGTTTCCTGGGCTACTCCGCCCCGGCGGGGCGGCAGGCGCGCGCTGCGGGAGGACGAGTCATTGACACGACCCAACCGGAAAGACAATAGTCTGACCTGCAAACCCGAAGCCGGGTGGACCGGGCGGGCGGGATTGACGAGGGTATGACAGGCGACTAGCGACTTCAAGGCAGTTGACGAGATTTTACGAACCCGATCAAATAAATTAATAATTTTAACAATTGTCGAGACTATCATGTTGCTGATAACGTACTGATTCAAATGACATAAAACAGCACCAGTAATTCTTGCATCGCACTTAACATTAAGCGTCAAATAAGTTTTAGGCCGCAGGCTATGCCGAGCAATAATTCGTGTGAACACAAATATTATTTGAGTGCCACCGCCTTTAACCCCGTACACTCTTCTTTCATGTTACAGAACTGCACAGTTTCCACACTGGCTGCGCGGTGCCTTCATGTTGGAGACGCGTATCCGATACGGGTCTCCAACATGTTCTTTTACGTTGGAGAGCTGCATATTTCCCGCACCGGCTGCGCGGTACCTTCACGTTGGAGACGCGTATCCGATACAGGTCTCCAACATGTTCTTTTACGTTGGGGAGCTGCAAAGTTTCCGCAGCGGCTGCCCGTGCCTTCACGTTGGGGACGCGCTCCGGATACAGGTCTCCAACATGTTCTTTTACGTTGGAGAGCTGCATATTTCCCGCGCCGGCTGCGCGGTGCCTTCACGTTGGAGACGCGTATCCGATACAGGTCTCCAACATGTTCTTTTACGTTGGGGAGCTGCAAAGTTTCCGCAGCGGCTGCGCCGTGCCTTCATGTTGGGGACGCGCTCCGGATACAGGTCTCCAACATGTTCTTTTACGTTGGGGAGCTGCAAAGTTTCCGCAGCGGCTGCGCCGTGCCTTCACGTTGGGGACGCGCTTCAGATACAGGTCTCCAACATGTTCTTTTACGTTGGAGTTATGTTGGAGAACTGTAAGCGCCGACTGATACTTTTACGTTGAGGAGCTGTACGGCGAACAGCTCCCGTACATGTTTTTTCTGTTGGAGACGCGTTTTCTTTACGTTGAGGACACGTAAAGCGGCCCGTACAGGTCTCCAACGTGTTCCCAACGTCTTCTCAACGTGATAATTCTGTTGGCAGTTTCGTCTGGGGGGGCCCGTGTAAAAAGTGCGGTCGAGGCCGCGGGGGCGCCGGGATCGCCCGGGGCGCCGCGGGGCTGAGCGGCGCGACGTTCTCAGCGGATCATCCATCCATTGGAGCGGCCCAAAAAGGGATAGATCCACGACGGGCGCGTCCTGCCCGCCCCGCACGGTTTGCTGCCGCCGCTGCCGCCGCTGCCGCCGCTGCCGCCGCTGCCCGGCCTGTTGCTGCCGCCGCCGCCCCCGCGCGCCCGCCCCGCGCTCCTAAAGGATATGGGCCTGGACGCTGACTGAAATATATTGGTACTACGAGCAGGCCATACCACACGGGATGTTCCAGCAGCCGTCGGCGGCGGCGGCGGCGGAAAAAAAAAAATCCCATATTTACGAGCGCACTCACACGCGTGCACGCGCGCGCACGCCCGCGCCATCACGACTGTTAGCGGAAACGCTTCCGCCGTCAAGTGCCTGCTTGCCTTGCCTGCTTGTGGGGCGGGGCGGGGTGGGGCGGGGCGCAAAACGCGCGTCTTCGTCGCTCGCGGCTTCCTTCCTCCCGCTCATGCTCCTGTGACGGTGGCTGCTACCACTGCTTCCAGCAACATGCCTGATCTGTCCGCTCGCGATGCGATGTGCTGCTGCTCTCTTACATTTATTTTATTTTGGCACCGCGAAAGCCCCACCGGTGAGCGCTTGGCGGTAAACGTTCGCATCGGCGGTGCGTGGATCTCAGATGACAGGACTGATGTTTATTTTTTTCTCTAGGCACAAAGAAACCTTATAGTTTCGACGTTGGATGCGATTTTTTTTTTAGAACGGCGCCTTATGTTGATTAGTAATTCTCTCTCCTTTTTTTCAATCTTTTTGCTTGTCCACGTATGAATCGACGCGTCCTCTGAACGTCGCCCGATCTTGCAGCGACAGTTGAACGTTGTCCGATCTCGCAGTGTCTCGTGAACAAAGTCCGATCGCTTTTTGGGAGGACGGTGTATCGGTTCACTAACCATTAGATTTACAAGGAAACCATCGATTAACACCGTAAACTGGTTGGAGTCGAAAGACGCCAAATTTCTGGCGTTCATGAAATACGCCAAATACTGGCGTCGTTCGACGCCAAATTTTGGCGTTTTGAGTCGAAAAACGCCAATATTTGGCCTCGAACGACGCCAGTATTTGGCGTTTTTCATGAACGCCAGAAATTTGGCGTCTTTCGACGCCAACCAGTTTACAGTGAAAAAAATAAAACAAGTCCTTGGTCATTATGGATTCAGTAAAGGCCGAGGCCCACAGATATCACTTCAGTTTTTGAAAAAGCTAGAACCGTAAAGAGTAATCTGATGTTAAAGTATATGTGCTCACGGCGCGATCCGAAAAAGATATCGGACTTTGTTCACGCCTCACTGCGAGATCGGACGACGTTCACTCGTCACTGCGAGATCGGACATGTACGACACATCCTCAGCCTCGCGTCATCCCTCTGCAATGTTAAGAGAGGATAGAGAACGCCAGAGGGAAGGGTCAAGGCTCTGCTTCACTGGCGGTCACGACGCGACGACTGCAACCGGCGACACGCGCTTTTGCGTATAAAGCCATGCCAAGGAGGTCGGCAGTGGAGTCTCCCCCGCGGCGCGCGCGGCGCAAACCAAGACGTGTGGCCGCCGGCCGGCCGGCCGGGCCGCTCGCTCCCCTGCTGCCTCCAGTTCCGACCAACTCCGGCCGACGCGACGGGACGGACGGCGGTATTTCTTGCTTTGCTTTCTTGTAGCGGCGCGTGCACGGCAACTCTCCCGCGCTCGCTTTCCCCTTCACCCCCACGGCCCCCCTGCTCCCCCCCCCCCTTCACCCCCACGGCCCCCCTGCTCCCCCCCCCTCCCTTCACGGTTTCCCCCTTGCTTGTGCTCTCCCTCCTTCCTTTCCTCTAGCTCTCGCCGACTCGCATCATATGTCCCTCTCTGTCCCCTCTTCCCACTTTTCTCTCTCTCTCTCTCTCTCTCTCGCTCTCTCTCTCTCTCTCTCGCTCTCTCTCGCTCTCTCTCTCTCGCTCTCTCTCTCTCTCTCTCTCTCTCTCTCTCTCTCTCTCTCTCTCTCTCTCTCTCTCTGTCCCCGCTTACGCTCTCTCGCGCCCACATCCACACACGTGCCCCGCGAGGTGCAGTGACGCACGCTCTCTTCCTCTCCCTCCTCCGCCGCCGCACCGCCATCTCAACAGAACTATCTCGGAGAGGAAATTATGCCGGCATAAAATAGCGAGTTTGGTGCGCGCGGTGCCACGCTATCAAGGCGAGACCAACTCCTCGGTGGTGGTGAGCGCTATTTTGCGCGGGTCGGGGCCCGCGGCCCCCGTACCCCGCCCGGCCCCGCCGCGGGGCTCCTAAACGCCCCGCGGGGGTGTGCTGTGGGGCGTGCATGACGGACAGGACGGAAGAAACGGGCAGATACGTGTATAGGAGAGAGAGAGAGAGAGAGAGAGAGAGAGAGAGAGAGAGTTGCACCGAGAAACGAGATCTACGGCTCGCCACTGCGACTTCTCAACGCGACACTGCTTGATGCCCCACTCCACCCCCACCCCCACCCCCCACCCCCCCTCTTACCTCTCACCTCCTCTGCACCGCGCGAGAAAAATGTGTGGTATACGGCGATTGAAAAGAGAGAAAGAGAGAGAGAAAGGGAAAAAAAGGCGAAGTACGAAATAGCAGCGGAAGGGCAGCGGCGTGGCGCGCGTCCCATTCAGACGGCGCGGAACGAATCGGCCCCTTATACGGCCGCTGGCTGTGCCGACCGCCCCGCCCCGCCCCGCCCCGCCTCACACCGCCCTTCTTCACGACGCCGTTTTCATCTCTCTAATGTCCTCTCGAGACCGGCGTGCCATCTCCCCCGCCGCCTGCTGCCCAAGGCCCCAGTGTCCTGCGCGCGGGGCGGGGCGGGGCGGGGTGGGGCGGGGCACGCCGGGCCGGGGCCGGCCTCTTCAGAGCAGGGCGCCGCGTGCCAGTGTCGCTATGGGGATTACACTACCCCTCTTGCAGTTCACGTGGACTCAATGCCAAAGGGAAAAGAGGAAATACTGTTCAACCAGCAACAGTGCGGTGCGGTGGTGCTGCAATCCTGCTAATTAATTAGTCTCCCTGATGCGAGGGGTGCATCACCCACCCGGTTTAGGAGCGCACACGCGATTACCGACCACCAGTGAAAACCCACAGGTTTTGGTAAAATTTTCGAAGAAACTTTGAAATTTATGTCATTTTCTACACATCTTATCCAGAAGGGAATACCCGAAACGGCGTGAAAAACAACGAAAAGTGAAATATTTTAAAGGTGATACCAGTAATTATCGGATAAAATGTGCAGAAGATTCCCAGGTGGACCCCTCCGTCTTGTCGGCACCCAAAGGTGTAATGCAGCAGTCTTTCTGCTCTACTACCATTCTTCTTTTCGCATTTTGGGCGGAGAGAGGTGTATCTCTAGGACTATACATCAATACGTGATTGTGTTGGGGATTGCAATCTCCTGCTCACCTGCCCGTGTGGTCGCGCGGTGGTATAAAAAACTATCGCCTGCCGTCTTACCCAATGGCAGTGTGCCGCGCCACCCCGCTGGTTGATCCTGCCGCTATCTTGACGGGGGAGGTGGGGTCCTGCCGGGCCGGGTGATCCCGCCCGCGCTGCGTCCCGCTGCGAGGCCGAGCTGCTGGGCGCCCTTGGCTGCTGCGGCGCCCGCCCCGCCGGCCCGCCCTGCCGCTGCGATTCCGTTTGATGTATCCCCGGGGAGCGGGCACGGCAGCAGCACATCCGCACGCACCCCAACACCTCTGCAAAGCTCCACCGCGCGCCGCCACCGCGCCCGGCCGCACCCCAGCAGCCCCTGCGCCAGCCCCCGCGCCAGCCCCAGCGCGCAGACCAACCACGCGACACACAGGCCGCCCAATGTTGTTTCCCTGTCCCTCTCGGTCCCTCTGCTGTGCTGCCGTGTAATGGGGAGGCGCGCGGCCATTTCGTATAGGGGCGCGCATGCCAACGCAAACAGGATAGCCCGTTGTGCCACTTTTTTTCGCTTTCTTCAGGAGTCCTTTTTTCTCTTTTTTTTCTTTTTTCTTTTGGTTTTTCCCTTTCAAATATTTTATGGGTACTCTGGTGATCCAAGTGTGCGAATCTGGCACACTTGTAGGTGTGCGAGGATTCATTCGTACACTTGGCCACTCAAACGTGTGAATATCCTAGGAAAATTCACACGTTTGAGTGGCCAAGTGTACGAATGAATCCTCGCACACCTACAAGTGTGCGACATTCACTCTCTTGGGTTTCCAGTGTAGGAATGATCAAAAAAGTATTGCAGAAATATCGTTTTTTAAACAAAGGGGAAACAACCCTGAAATTTTTGTACACTCTTGAATTATTACAAAGGAAATTCTTGTATTACAAAGAATTATTTATACCAATGTAAAACAAAGAAAATTTTTTGTAATACAAGGACATTTTCTGTTAAGTTACGGTTGCTCAGAATTTTTTGTTTTACACGAAAAAAATCTTTGTAGAAGATTTAGAGTGTATATACCTCGTTACACGCGAAAATTCAGAAAAAAAGATCAGAAAAACTTAGAAAAATTCACAAAAAATTACAAAAATCCTGGAAAACCTAAGAAATTTTTTAGAAATTTCTCAATAAATTAGGTAAAATTCAGGTGAAAATTCACGAATATATTATAAAAAATTAACACAAATTTACAAAATGTATCTTCACCAAAATACAGAGTTCTTTTCCCCTTGGTTTTGAACCAGCAAATCTATGTTCCTTGTGGTAGCAATTTAAATGTAATCATAGCCGCGTGTTCCCTCGTACTCTGATGTCCCTACTCGTCCGTCCACCCTCCTCTCCCGTTACTCTTTGCAAATTTGTCCGGCCGTCCTTTATCCCTCTTCTCTCGGCAGCGACGCAAGTATAGTCTCTCTCCTCAAGTCCACTTTCTTCTCTCTCCACGCGCCTCCTCCCTCCTCCCCCCGCTCAGCCGCGCTGCCTGCACCTGCCTCTCGCATCCCTCAAATCCCCTCCGCTTGACGTGTGGGGTGTGCGGGAGAGAGACGCCCAAGTGTGGGGGCGAGAGGGACCTGAGCCGAGCCTGTCTGCGCGGCTCCTTCAAGGATGTGTGTTAGAGAGAGAGAGAGAGAGAGAGAGAGAGAGAGAGAGAGAGAGAGAGAGAGAGAGAGAGATGGGGGTAAGGGTGGGGGAGAGGGGTTGGGGTGGGGAGCGCACCCTCACCACTGGGGTTTAGGACAGTGCTGGGATTTGGGGAGTGTCGTGTGTAGGAGAGTGTCGCCCCTGCACCAGCAGGTTGGGGCGTGGCTGGGGTGGGGCGGGGGGGCGGGGGGGGGGGGGTCCTTTCCGGCCCGGGCGGGCGTGCAGACGAACAGTTAGAGGTCCGGGAGTTGGCTCGCCACACAGTTGAGGCTTTCGCTGTGCTGCCCGAAACCGAACGTAACCGGGGTCGTGACGCAGCAGCAGCAGCAGCGCGTGAAGGGATTAGTCAGACGGCGCCTTGCCGCAGGCCGGTGCGCTCCTCAGCACGCCGCGCGATCAGCTCGCTCGCGCGGAGAAACTCCTCAGGTTTCACTATGGTTTCTACCTTTATGGAACTGCCAGTAATATGTTATTTGAACCCGAGCGTGGGTCAGAATGTCTTCTCACCAATATCTCTAAAAACTCCACACAGAAAAGTACTTTCGACGATAAAAATCGAAAAAATGTGGGAAAAAGAAACTTCCATTCCGCTCAAGTTTAGGAATAAATTGTGACCCTTTTCGACGATGTCTCGGCCTCACGCCTGCTTAGGCTAAATCTATACGGTCAGTAGCCAGTACGTACGTAGCGGTCATCGGGCTGACGTCAAATCCGTGAAGCGTGGGCGGGGCGTTGCAGGGCGTAGCAGGGGACGTTCAGGCAAGGAAAAGGGGGGGGGGAGCGAGCCAGTACGCGCCCGCTGCCACCACACATAAACCCGACATGACGTGTATGAGGGATTTAGAGGTCCCCTCCGGTCCCCTCCGCCCCTCCGCACTCCCCGCCCCTCCGCTCTCCCCAGGGGGCGGCGGCAAAATGCGTCCAGGTGTTGCCGCGGCAGCGGCGCGGCGGTGATGGTCGGATTCCGGGGAGGGCGCCGCCGGGCGTGTGCGTGCTCGCATGTGTGAAGGGCGTGGCGGGTGGTGGGGCGGGGCGGGGCGGGGCGGCGGGTGGTGTTAGGCAGCTTTCAGCAGATTGAGCTCGGGTAAACAGCAGTAGCGGGTGCGACAATGTATATTAACAGCCCTTGTCCATAAAAGTGGCCGCGGCACTGCGCGGTGCTTCCGGCTGGGGCGGAGAGGGGGCTGACAGGCAGACAGATAGTGACTTAGTCGAGGGGGGAAAACAACTTCGAATTTTGGTGTAAATATTTTGTAAATTGTTGTAGAATTTTTGTGAATTTTTACTGGAATTTTACTTAATTTTTATGAATTTTTCCTGAATTTTTGTGATTTTTCTATTTTTTTCTAATCTTTTTTTCTTATATTTTTCTGAATTTTCCTGAATTACGAGGTGCACAAATATTTCAGAGTTATTCTCGTTCAGGTGTGCGCTACTTAAATTCGTTCACCTGCTGGACGCGTGCGAATGTGCATTCGCTTGTCTACCAGTTAGCGAAGTTTTATACGCACCCTTTACAAGTGAGCGAATATTTTTCACCTCTACAAGTGAGCGAATAAATTCACCGATCGGTAAGTGGGCAACATTCGGACTCTTGGATTTCTAGTGCGAGCATCCCGCGTAGAGGAATGCCACTTATTTCGGCTTTCGTCTCGAAACGGCGCAGCTTACACACAATGCTTCCTAACCTACCAAGAAAACGCGCCCTCTGTAATTACAAAGAAAATGCCGGGCAATTCTTTGTAATTACGAAAGAAATTTCGTTTTGTAATACAAAGGCCCCATTTTCTTCCTATTACGAAGCACTGCTTCGTGCGTAGTCTTTTAACAGTGCACACACTAGCAGAGGGACGACTGCGGATCCGTGCATGCTCTGCCAATGTACACGGAATTTCTTTCTCTTGTTTAACATACACTCTGAAAAACAGTATTTTATTTTCACTGCGGTGTTAAATGATGGCTCCGTAACGAACTCGTTCGCTCATTCACTCTCACACGCCTGCTCGCTCGCTCGCTCATTCACTCTCACACGCCTGCTCGCTCGCTCGCTCATTCACTCTCACACGCCTGCTCGCTCGCTCGCTCATTCACTCTCACACGCCTGCTCGCTCGCTCGCTCATTCACTCTCACACGTCTGCTCGCTCGCTCGCTCATTCACTCACACACGCTTGCTCGCTCGCTCGCTCATTCACTCACACACGCTTGCTCGCTGTCTCGCTCATTCACTCACACACGCTTGCTCGCTCGCTCGCTCATTCACTCACACACGTCTGCTCGCTCGCTCGCTCATTCACTCACACACGCTTGCTCGCTCGCTCGCTCATTCACTCACACACGCTCTGCTCGCTCGCTCGCTCATTCACTCTCACACGCCTGCTCGCTCGCTCGCTCATTCACTCTCACACGTCTGCTCGCTCGCTCGCTCATTCACTCTCACACGCCTGCTCGCTCGCTCGCTCATTCACTCTCACACGCCTGCTCGCTCGCTCGCTCATTCACTCTCACACGCCTGCTCGCTCGCTCGCTCATTCACTCACACACGCTCTGCTCGCTCGCTCGCTCATTCACTCACACACGCCTGCTCGCTCGCTCGCTCATTCACTCTCGCGCGCGCTCTGCTGTTCCGCGGGTCCAGCCAGTAGCGGCGGGGGGCAGGGCAGCGTGTGAGCACTGCTGTGCATATAGACTCGGAGCGATGAGGTAAACACGGTTCAATGGCAGCCCTAGCTGCTTCTGCTGCTGCTGCCGCCTAGGAGTAGGCCAAGACTATTACCTGGAGAGCCCGGGCCGGGCCGGCCGCGCTGCGCTGCGCGGGGCTGGGCTCAGGGCTGGCGGCTGGCGCGTCCGAGTGGGCTAGTGCCTGGGGGGTGAAACGTGCGCTCCGGGCCGGGCTCGGGCTACTCGAGAGCACAGCAGGGTCGTGGCAACAGCGAAAGTAACACTGACCCGTTTAGAGTGTGTATTGTTCATGTAGAGACTAAGGTTCCAGCTCTCATACGGCCTGAATGTCGGTGAAAGACTACCCGTCGTGGGGTTTGCCCCCTTACTTTGCCACGAACTGCGATGGACAAAATAAGGGAAATCCCTCAGATCACCATACTAGTAGAGGGAAGTCCCACGCATTCTTTCTGCATGTTCTCTGCTTTCTTCCTTCTCTTTTGTTGTTTCTATTATTTTTTTTTCGCAGCAAAGCAGACATAGACCAGCAAATCGGCAAATCGTCTGAAAGGCTTTGTTTTCCCAGGGACCCCCACCCCTTTTCCCTTCTCTCTCTCTCTCTCTCTCTCTCTCTCTCTCTCTCTCTCTCTCTCTCTCTCTCTCTCTCTCTCTCTCTGACATTGCCTCGCCTCTGCGGCCCGTTCGGCTAGCTCACGACTGCAAAGGGCAGAAGGGACCAGACCAGGGCAGAGCCCACAGAGCCACGCCGCCCCGCCCCGCCCCGCCCCGCCCCGCCCCGCCCCGCCCCGCCCCGCCCCGCCCCGCTCCCCCGCCCCGCCCCGCCCCGCCCCGCCCGGGCAGCAGCGGCCAGACCACCACCGCCGCCGCCGCAACTTTCCTATTGTTGAAATCATTTCTGCGCGAAAGTTGGCCATCGCCCCGCCGCGCTGCGCCACAGCCCACACAAGGCGTGCAGCTCGCGGCAGCAGCCTGCCTGCCTGCCTGCCTGCCTGCCTGCCTGCCTGCCTGCCTGCCTGCCTGCCTGCCTGCCTGCCTGCCTGCCTGCCTGCCCGCCCGCCCGCCTGGCTGGCTGGCTGGCTGTTTGGCGCTGGCCCTGTTGGCAATGAATGCCGTCCGCCCTGTTCGTCCGTAGGAAAATCCTTTCCCCATTGATCAGCGGGGCGTCGTGGCTGGGGGTGTGGCGGGGAGGGCGGCTGGCTGCTGGCTCCCCTTTGTCGGCTTCGAGAAATAATCGCATGTGGAACGGGGCGCAAATACACCTCGAGCCGCCCTCCTGCCAGCCAGAACTCCGCTCGCTCGCGTTCTTTCCCGCCTCCATCCAGCCCTTCCCCCCCCCCCCTCCCTCCCACCCGCCCCCCTGTACACCCCTTTCGCCTCCGAGTCTCTCATCCCCTAACGCACACCATCTCCCCGCGCGCGATCGGTCGACGCGAGAGAGAGAGAGGGGGTGGGGGGGGGCGGGTGTGGTTCTGGATTCTCGATAAGAAACTTGAGTTCTTACCACTTCCGCGTAGCTGCGTGCGTCTCCCTCGCTCTCACGCCCTCGTCACCTTATGCTGCTGCAACCCCCGCCGCCGCCCGCAACCTTCTATTTCTTCTGCGCTCTGTCTCTCTTTCTCTTTCCGAACACAATCCCTTGCAGCGACAAACGCCGCCGCCACCGCCGCCGGCGGCTCCAACTAACTCCCCTCCAGTTTGGCCAACTTTGGCACCAGGTGTGTAATTATACAAGAGACCGCCTTTCCTCCCTCGCCGCCTTTTGTCTTTTTTCCCCTCCCCTTCTCTTCTGGATCTCTTAATATTTCCTGGGGACATATTGCGGGGGCGCGGGGAGGGCTCAGCGATTTCTTTGTTTGAGGCTCCCCCCCCCCCCTCTGATCCCCCTCTAGCCTCCTCCCCGGGCCCCTTCCCTGCTTCTCCTGTCACTTCCATTAACACACTGCCACCACAATTCTCTCACGCTGTTTGTCAGCCTTTTGTGCTCCTTACCGCGCCACCGGAGGAGCGCGGTGGTGTCCGGGTGCTGCCCCATGCACTCGTGGAGGGAGGGGGGGAGGGGGCGCCCGTCCATGTCTTGGCCCGGTCCGGCGCGGGCCGCCCACTACAGCGGGGGTACAATCCCCGCTGCCGCGACTCGATTGTCTTTAGGCGGGACAATAATCCCCCCCGCAGTGGAGAGACTGCTCCGGTGTTGTGTTTGACCCTTCCATTTAGAGCAACCTTTGCAGCTGTATTCCCCCTTCCCCCTATCGTGTCCCTCTCTGGACCCGCAAAGCTCTCTAACTTGGATGCCCTGCACCTACCCCCTCCCTAATCCCCCCTCCCCTCCCCTATGCTGCGTGTTCGCCCCACCTCCCCCCCGCGTCACCTACGGACCAACTTGTACCACTATTATCCCGTGGTCTCAATGACCGCGAAGTTTGTACCGGTTTCCATCATCTGCGCCATCCGCGGCGCGCCCGGCAGTCCCCCGCCCCGCCCCGCCCCGCCCCGCTCGAGCTCAGCAAACAGGCAAACCAGCCCGCACTGATTCCGAAGGTCGCTTTCGCACTTCCATCCTTGTCGCACCTATCATCGCGGTGTCCCTGTGTTGGGGATGGCCGGGCCCCATGAGTGCGACGAGGACGGAGGTACGAGAGCGATCTTCGGAATCAGACGGCAGCTGCGACCTGCTGCTGCGCCCGGGCGCCATCTCGAAACAGAAACGTTATCCCTTCCGCGCGAGTCGAAATGCGCGCGCGTGCAAGAGAGAGAGAGAGAGAGAGAGAGAGAGAGAGAGAGAGAGAGAGAGAGAGAGAGAGAGAGAGAGAGAGACTGAAAGGAAATCTACTTTCGCAGGAGCGGCGAATGCTCTCTCGCGCGCTGCATGGACTTTCAGCAGTTCTATCGAAAGCGGCGGCGCAGCCGAGTCAAACACAAATAATAGTCTGTGTTTCGTGCCTGCGACTTACGCATCATATTATATTGATTCCACGCGCGCGGGAAACTTATTGCGCGTTACAGTGGGCCGGCCGGAGGTTTTGTTTGGCCGCGCGCGCCGCGCCGCCACGCTACTGCTGCGCTACGCGCACTGCCGCCGCGCGCCGACCGGAGGCTCAAAACTTTCTTCCAAATACCCAAAGTGCTGTTCTCGGCGGCGGCGGCGCGAGCACCAAGCCCCGCGAGATGTTTTTGTCGACGCGAGAGAGGAGAGTCGGCCTGCTGAGCCCGGCTGCCAGTCGGCTGGAGCGACTCGGGCAGAGACGTAACCGCAGCGGGGAACTGGGACTGTATCAGAGAGACGCGCAAACCACTCTCTCTCTCTTTCTCTCTTTCTCACTCACTCTCTCTCTCTCTCTCTCTCTCTCTCTCTCTCTCTCTCTCTCTCTCTCTCTCCCTCCCTCCCTCCGAGGGAAGCTGGGGGAAAGAAGAGAACGCAAGATAATGCAATGAAGCAGATGTAAAGCAGAGGCAAGCTGGCGCTGCTCCTGGAGGTTTTTTGCATGGGGTGCAAATAGTATCGAACTACAGGTTTAAAGTTCTTGGCTAACTATGATGTTTGCGATTCTAGAGGTACAGAGGTGGTGCACTCTCATACTCACATTTCCAGAATTAATTATAGACGTATGTAAACTTGTATAATTTAGAAATAGTGTCTGTGCCTGCAGAAATTTTTCTCCATAATTTCATATACTTTTCCAAAAATAATTATATCAAAAACATTTAGAACAAATCATTTCTCAACTTATGCTGGCTCAGAGAAGTCTGTAACCTGTAACTTGTAGCCAAATAGATTTTTGTCGTAAAAGATAAAATATCTATAACAATCTGAGAGTATGGGAGCCAAGGAGCGAATGTTCTTCGTGTCGAAATCCTATAATTGAAAGATGTTTAGTGCAGCTGCCATATATGCAAATAACTGCTGCCAGAGAATATTATTTCCTCGCTTTCAAACCAAACGCGCGAACATTTTATCGGTGGGGGCGCGCGGCCCATGCGCACGCGGCCGGCCCCGGCCCGCCCGGACACCCTCACAGGCAGACGGGCTGCTTGTCGGCGGCGCTTCGCTGTCTACTCGAACTCGACGTGTGTCGTCTAGATTACGGCGAGTGCCAACATGAGGGAAGGGCGTCCTTTTCTGAAGGTGCCAACAACAACAACAACAACTCGCTGCAAGGCTATGGCGCCGCCCCCAGCGCGTTGGGTCGGCTGCCTTACAGCGGGCCGGGGCCTTCAGGCCGGATTATTTGTCACGAGGGGGAAAACAACTCTGAAATTTTCGGACACCTCGTAATTCAGTGAAAGTTCAGAGTAATTATGACAAAAATAGATATTTTGAGAAAAAAATCACTAAAATTTACGGAATTTTATCAAAATTCTAGCTAAAATACAATAAAATAACAAACATTATACTCTAAATTTCAGTGTTGTTTCCCCCCTCGCTTTGTCAACATAACGTGTGGAGGCGCCGCCGCCGCGCGCGTCCGAGCTCAGCGAACTTGCGCAGCATGCAGTGTCTGGCGCCTCGAGGGAGGTGAGGGGGCGCGGGTGCAGGCGAGCGCATCGGCAGCACGCGGCGGTGCGGTGCGGCGCTGCAGGGGGCGGTGAAACTGCAGTCCCGTTCCGGTGAGACGAGACGGGGTGTCCAGTTTCAAGACTCTCCTCCCACCACCCTCCCTCCAAATCCTCTATGCCGTGACGGTGCCGCCCCGCCCCGCCCCGCCCCGCCTGGCCGCTCGGCTTCATGTTCCCTCTTGTTGTCCACGTGTCCGCAGAGCTGCACTGCACGAAACTTATTGCCTCCTCTGCGTTTTCCGACATGACGGCGGCAGCGAGCAAGCAGTTCGTTGAGTGGGGGTATGACATCGATGGTCCACGTTGCGCACCCGTTCGCAGCACCTGCTGCTGCTGCGGCGGCGGCCCTTGAACTACCGATTTTATTTAAATTTGAATTGAAATTTTTATTTGCCATGGTAATGCTTTTTTTTTCCTCCTTTTTTTCTCTCCTTTTTTTCTGTTTTATTTTTTCTTCTCGGCGTCTCTTCTTGCACCCGTGTGCTCTACCACACGATGCGCGGTCAACAAGGGCGTGGTGCCGCCGGGGTGAAGGGAGGTTTCCGCGCTGAAGATCCATCGCCCGTCTGTTTTGCCAAACAGCGGCGCGGAGGGGCGCCAGGGGCGCGGGGCGGGGTCAATCGGGCCAGAGTATTGTGGTGGGCGGGGCTGGGCGGCCGGCCGGCCACAGTCCAATGACTCGACTTGTCCACAAATCAGGTCAGGCGTTTCATATACTTTCTTGGAGTCCGGATGGAGTAAGTGGATTGCTTGACACCACTGAGGTGTGAGTGTGAGGAAACCAGTAGTCGTCGGTTCCCTCTCGGAACGAGTTCTGTAGGTATATAGGGTGTGTGGGAGGGTGAGGTCGCGAGAGGCTCGATAGGCAGGAAGCAGTGTGCCCGAAACAGAGAGAGAGAGAGAGAGAGAGAGGGAGAGAGAGAGAGAGCGATGGCCAGCAGGCCAGCAGTGGTGCCGCGGCGGGCAGCCTTTGTTTGTTTCTGCCCCTACGCCCCGATAGACGAGCGGGTCGGTCATTTGGCGAGTTCCCCCGCAAATAACACGCGCGGGGCGGGGCGGGGCGGGGCGGGGCGGGGCGGGGCGGGGCGGGGCGGGACGGGGCGGGGCGGGGCGGGCAGGACCGCGTGTGCCTCGGTGGACTTGGGCAGTTTGGGGCATCTGCCGGGCGCGGGGTTATTCTCCCCGGTCAGAAATAGTTTTCGACTGTCGCGCCCGCACCTGCTTCGGAAGGGGTTGTGTCGGGGCGGGGCGGTGCAGGGCGCGGAGCTAGAGGGGGGTGGTACGTTGTAGGGGGCGCACCCGGTGGTGAGCTGCTCGGGGAGCCCCCGCCGCGCGCGCGTCGGAGCGCGACGGGCGGTCGGTTAATGGGCTCTTATTCGAGTGCTTTTTATGGTCGCGGTCCGGGGTGGGGCTGGCGCTGGGCGGGGCGGGGCGGGGCGGGGCGGGGCGGGGCGCGGGCAGCAGCAGGGAGAGCGTCTCCCCGGCGCGAACAAGAAGAGGGTTAACTGCGCGGGGCCTGGGCGGGCCGGGCAGGGCAGGGGCAGCCATTACGGGGTCCTGGCGGATGAACCAGCTCCCCACAGCAGCTCCGCGCCGCGCTCGAAGTGCCAGCCAGTGGTGCAGCCGGCCGGACCGGAGCCCCTCTGCGCTGCAGCGCCGCCGTGTAGAGCTGCAGGCGTCCTAGAACACCCCCAGGGAGGAGGCGGGGAGCCGTTCGACGTGCCTACATGTCCGGCCCCGCCGTACGCGCTCGAACACTTCTTCCTGAGGATAGTGGGACTTTGGAGTATGGAGCCCGTGTCGCATTGACGTGCGGTCCTATATAGTGGGCTATGTGTTGAGCCTAGCTAGGCATGTCTGTCTAGCCGGTCGGTCCCAGCCTATAGCAGCACAGCGGGCTCGTAACCGTCTGCCTGCGCCCGCCCCCGCCCGCCGCGGGCCAAACGGGTGGTGCGGGTCGGTGCGGGGAGCGGAGGCGGCTTCACAATGGCGGGGGTCGTTGAGCCCGGAGGTGCGGCTCATATTCGCAGGGGGTAAGCATTGACCGGCGCGCGGGAGAGTGAGCCGTGTAGCGCGTAGTGCGTGGGGAGTGGAGCAGTGTAGTAACGGCAGCCGTGCAGTTGTACAACAACTGTAACGGAGCTCTCGGGGGGAAAAAAAAGGGGGAAACGCCGTTCCGATTTTGTGCCTTATACGTGGAAGTAGACGCAGCACTGTGCGCCGTGCGCTTTAACTCGTGCAGCACGACTCCTCGTCTCGTTTACTTTATCCTCCGCTGCGCGTCTGTGATCCGTCGTCGTCCGGAGAGGAATCTGCTGGCGCTGCCTCGAGGGCGGGGCGGGGCGGGGCGGGGCGGGGCGGGGCGGGGCGGGGCGGGGCGGGGCGGCGTCTCTGCCGAGCCTTTACTGCTGCCGCCGGCTGCCGCCGCCGCTGCTGTTGAACTGGGATTGCTTTTATTTAGTGATTACTGGGTCGCCGCTGCTTCTCTCCCTCTCTCTCTCTTTCTATGCTCTCCTCTCCTCGCTCCTCCCACCCTCCTCAACTCCACCCTGCTGCTGGACGTCCAGCACGCTGCTGTCCTATCAGTGCGGGGGTCGCGCCCCTTTCACATGCTGACCACCGCCTGCGCCCCCCCCCCCCCCTTACCCCACCGTATCACTACTGTTTACCTCCCCCCCCCCTGCTCCTCCGCGCGCCGCTCACCTCAGCCCAACCCTAATCCCCGCTACTTGATCATGGCCGCCTCCTCCCCCCCCCTACCCCTTTTGCCTCCCTGTTCATTTCCTCCCACCCGCCCCTCCTTGGCCGACCTCGTCCTTCGGCAGCCCGGCGCGCCCCCCCCTTCGGCCCCCGCACCACCACCACTACCACCACACTGATTCCCTCATATAGATGGGACGAACACCACCAGCCGGAATGTGCAAGATCCTTTCGGCCTCGCTCATAGCACAGCGCCTGACCCTCCCCCGCCCCCGCTCTCTCCCTCACTTCCCCGTTACCCCCTTCTTCGCTGGTTTCTCTTCTTCGTCCCTCTTCTACCTCTCTTTGCCTCTCGCTCTTTATTCCTGCCCACCCTTCTCTCCCTCTCTCTCTCTCTCCCCTCTGTACTTATTTGCGCCCCTCGTGTCCCCCTCCCCCCGCTCTCTCTCTCCCTCTCTCTCTCTCTCTCTCCTCTCTCTCTCTCTCCTCTCTCTCTCTCCCTCTCTCTCTCTCTCCCCCCTCTCCCCCCTCTCTCTCTCCCCCTCTCTCCGCCTCCCGGCCTCCCCCGATCATGGCCCTGCCCCCACTGCTGCTTCCTTGCAAGCGAGATGAAAAGAACGTGATTGGACATTTCCAAAGTAGGGCGGGAGGTGGAGACGCTGTAGTTGCAGAGTAGTGTCCGTGCCGTCCCCTCGCCGCGGACCCCTCCCCTCCCCTTCCCTAACCTCCCCATCCCCGCCCCGAACTCATCCTCCTCTTTTTCCAGCGGTGACGACATGCCTGCCCACCCGCAACCCAACCATGCAAACTAAAAATCTGTGCAGATTTGCCATTTTTTTTTCTCGTAAAGTTTTTCGAATTCTTTGTGTTCTTGGTACATGAGCAAGGAGTCGTGCCTCTGCGCCGCGCAGTAGGGTGATTCCGCACAGAGGTTGTGTGTCTCTATCCTTGTCGCTCTTATGGGGCCGGGCCGTAAAGGAGCGAGAAAGAGAACTCTACTCAACGCTGTTCAGCCTGCAGGCCGCAACGCCTGGCGGATCACGCGCCTTCCTTGCTGTGGGGTAGCGCTGGGGCCGTACACCTGTGGGGCTTAGGCCCCCTGTGGTATTTAGGTCCTGGGGCGGGGCGGGGCGGGGCGGGGCGGGGCTGGGCGGGGCGGGGCGGGGCGGAGCGGGGCCCTCCTGTGAAGGCGGCGGCGTGTGCGCTGATTGCTGGGCTTAGCAGACGCCCTCCGCACGTGTCGCACTGCTCCCCACGCCCGGTGCGCCTATAAGTACCCGTCAGTGCCTAAAGTTTTTTTTTCTTTTTTTTCCCGCCTTGCCGTTTTTGATTTTTCTTTATTCCTCATATCGAATTTATCTGTTCCTAATTGCTCCTATATGGTTCCTGTCAGTATGACTCGAATATCTCCGCTGCTGTAAAACTCCTATATAGAGGAAATAAGCTTTGTCGCTTTCGTAGATCCGTTAATCGCTATAGGATCTTTTAATCCACACTCCTCTGACTCGGCGCAGGCGCAGAAAGATCGACAGAGGAAAGGGAGCAGCGGTGAGGAAAAGAGGCGCAGTGTCGCACAGTAGTGAGCGAGTGTGCCGCGACCACGTTGCCAACTCGTTGTTCGCGTCATCGTGTTTTTAAACGCGAAATCTCTTTCTCTCGTCGCCGTGACACGCATCCCGGGTGGGGTGGCAGTGGAGCGCGCGGCGGGACATACTAACCCCTTCCGCATCGCCCGCGCCGCGACCGCCGGGCCCACCAGGGCCCACCAGGGCCCACCGCACCACAGGCTGCCGCGGGCCGGCGGTGAAGATGTATGTGTGCATTTCACCCTGTCGAGACCTGACCCATGTCAGCCCCGACCCCCAAACCTCCAGGCCCCAGCAGGTCCGGCCGGAGCTCTCGTTGGTCGCTCTCCGCTCCGCCGAGTACCCCCCTCTGGACCACGATTCAGCTTCCTCCCCGCCCTGCCCTTTTCCCTTTGCAGGGGATGGGGGCGGGGCGGGGCAGGGCTCCGAGGCGTGCTGCTAGGATCCGAGGTGACTGGGGAGAGAGAGAGAGAGAGAGAGAGAGAGAGAGAGAGAGAGAGTGAGAGAGGAGAGAGAGAGAGAGAGAGAGAGAGAGAGAGAGAGAGAGAGAGAGAGAGGACGCTGGTTTCCGGCACGTTGTGTTACCCGAGGCCTTCATTTGCGAAGAGAAATGCTCCGACGTCCCTCTTGGATACCCGGGGGGGGGGGGGGGGGGGGGCACCGTGGCCGAGCCGCACGCGTGTGGAGGCCGCAGGGACCCCCTGTCTCTGTACACCTACAGGATTAAGCGCGGCTCTGTGGCATGTTTATAATTTTATAATAAAACAAGTCAATAATATTGTTTTTGTCTTTTTTCCAGGTTAGTTCCGGTGACTGGCAATGGGAGGATGGCGTGTCTAAAACAGAGGGAGGCGGGAAAGGTGCGTACACGCAACAGAATCAGGGAGGAGCAGCGACCCCTACTGTATAAAGGAGCAACAGGAAGCGGGAGGCGATAGCAAAATGTAATGTAGGTGGGGTCGGGAAACAAAATCGCTCGGGTCCTCATTTAGGGTTTGGGGCCCCACTGTTCTATAAAACAGCCTCAAGGGCTTTGCGTTGGGGGGCTTAAGTCTCGCGTATGTATGAGTAAATTACTTTTGGTCGGCAAGCATTTCATTTAGAGCGTAAATAATTCCGGTGAGATCTCTGTGTTCCCTCAGTTTTCCCCTCGTGTTCATCCCCCCCCTTTTTTTTTGGTCTTGTTCTTGTTTGGGGTCGTAAGTAATGAAGTACTCTCGCACGATAGCCATAGCGGGATGAAATGGCGACGTGCTGTTTTTGTTTCGATGCCTCGAAGCTGCTCTGAAAGGAAGGTCCTCGTTATCGTTCGTGTGTGAGATTGATAAGCATTGTTCAATTTTAGATTGTGCGGCATAAGAGAACGGACGGAAAGGACGGTGAAATCTGCAAACGTTCTTTTTCTTTTTTCCCCTAGATTTAAAAGGTGATGGTGTACTTGCCGTGCAATGATTTGGAACGGCAGTCCTGGGTTAGGGCGTGTGGAAAGGGTGTGTGTGTGTGTGTGAGAGAGTTTAGTTTAGTTTAAAATGGGATTTATTGAGGGATAAAATTTACAAATGGGGTCGGAAAGGGGGAGTGTCAATTATGGACATCGAAATTCATGCAGTTTTGAATGTTTGTGACCTAAAAAGTGTAGAGTGATTTGAAAAGGAATTTAGAAAGACAGTTGAAAAGAAAAAGAGAGATTGTTCTAAAAATTTTAAAAATCTTGAAGGTAGCGCCTGCTGATTAGGCCACCTATAGGGCAGCTATGCTGGGCGGGTTGGCCTGCCCTCAGGTTGTCGGGGGCCCGGCCCAGGCCCAGCTGATCAGCAGTGGCTGTTGTGGTAGCTGGTCTTGCAGGGTCGTTACATCTAGCTGTGATTTCTCTTAATTTTCTTTCTTCTTCTCATGTCTTAAGGAGGGGCTGAAGAACATTATTTATGAGGAAAGTTTCTTGAAATTTGTAGAAAGTTTTTGTAGAAATAGCATGATTTTCTTCAATGGCTAGTCGATACTGGAGTCTTCTTTTGAAAATATTAAGATAGCCGGGTATTGTTGGTGATTGATTTTTAATGACAACCATATATGATTTGTAAATGGTACTCTTAGCTAGTACCAGTAGAAAGTTACAAAGTCTATCTGAAAGAGTAGTTAAAGGGTATCCAGTCAAGGCTTGTTTGATAGAGAGCTTCTTTGAATTGTTTTTAATTAAGATAATCTTGCTAGCAGTGAAGTTCCATAGTTGTTCTGTAGTTTTGCAAAAAAACATCATGTGTATGATGCTACCCTCTTGGTTAGGGCACCAGGGACAGTTTGGAGATGGTATGATATTCCATTGGTGAAGAGATTTAGGAGTCACTAATATATTATGGAGAAGTCTCCAGGAAATGTCTCCGTCTTTCTTCTCTATTGGGTAATCATAAAGGGACGACCAGCAGATTTTGTTTCTAAGCCATTTGCATTTTCCATTAACTTCTGGTGTTGTGATAAGGGGATGTAGACTGGTAATGTACATTATTTTCCTGCATGCTGGGAAAAACATGGGCTTTGAAGAAGTGGGTGAATTGAACTGATAAACAATTTCTTGCTGATTTTCTTCAGGGCTGTTCTTCATTATTTTGTTGAAATATGTTTTAATTTGGATGTAATTATAAGATAATTTCCTTTGAAAGGGTGGAGAGAATTGTTTGAGGTCTATGGTGATCCATTCACCACTCTGAGAGAGTAGTTGATTCATTAATGTGAATCCACATTTTGTCCATTCAGGGATGATACTAAGCTGAGATGGGTTGATGATGTTGTTTGGCTTCAGAGGTATTTCTCTGATGAATTTTACAGAGAGTTTGGTCAAGATAGGCAGCGGGTTTATGTTGTGCCATGCAATTAATAAACTTTGGTAGTAAGTAGGTAAGTTGCTGATAAGATTTTCTTCTTTCTTCTGGCAGAAACATTGTCTTGATGTGCTTTTACAGTAGAGAGACAAATGGTGGTGGTGAAATAAATATGATGGGTCTTCTGACGGGTAATTTGTCATAATTCTGTGGGCTTGATTCAGACGTAGTAGATTAATTTTTGCTCTGAAATTAATGACTCCAAGACCGCCTTTATCCATGGGGGCAAATATGTAGTTTGGGTGGAGCCAGTGCTTCCCTTGCCACAGGAAGTTATTTGCAGCTTTTTGGACTTGATCAATAAAAGAGTTGGGTGGCTGTAAAATGTTGAGAACATGTATGAGCATTGAGCCAGCTAGTTGGTTTATAATAATTTTTCTTCCATTATATGATGTCAGTTTCACAAATTGTGACCACTTATTTAGGGTGCATTGAAATTTTAGGCTCAAGTTGTTCCAATTATTTTCTTCATAGGCTGGTTTATTTCCAAGAAATATTCCAAGATATTTGGAGCCTTGATTGTTCCACTTGAAATGAAGAGGGGACTCTGTTTTGGTTTTCCATCTGCCACAAAATAATCCAGTAGATTTGTTGTTGTTCAGCTGGGCTCCTGATTGCTGGGCATATATGAGAAATGCCTCTTCTATTTTCTTGAAGTCTTCTGCTTGAGTGATGAAAAAATTAATGTCGTCTGCAAATGCCGTGCAATGTACTCTGACTGTAGATTGTGGTATTAAGTAACCTTGTAATGACATTTTAGTTGATGCATATCGAAGAAAAGGTTCAATTGAAAGAACATATAAAGGGCCAGCAAGGGGGTCTCCTTGTCTGACACCTATTTTGAAATAAAATGGTTTTAGTAAGAAGGAACCAATTTTGACATAACCTTGTGTGTTTGCAAGCAAAGAAGAGATTGCATTGCATAGTTGTGGTCCAAATCCATATATTCGAAGGAGGTGATTGAGATATTTATGTGAGACTTTGTTGAATGCTTCTTTTTGATCAAGGCTGACAATTGCCAGAGGGGAGTCTGTTTGGTTAGAATGATGTATTATATTCCTGATGAGGTGGAGGTTATTATAGATTGTCTTGCCAGGTACACAGTAACTTTGATCAGAAGTAAGTAGATTTGTTAAAACAGAGGAAATTCTTGTACTGTAGATGCGGGATATAATCTTGTAATCAGTATTCATTAATGAGATTGGGCGCCAGTTTTGGATTTGAAGTCTGTTTTCTTTTTTCGGTACAGGTGCAATGACAATTTTCTTCATTGTTTTGGGTAAGTTGCTGGTATTATGAAAGTTTTGAATTACTTTCATAAAGAGTTTACTTATTGCAGTCCAAAAATGCTTGTAAAATTCTATGGGTATTCCGTCAAGACCTGGAGCCCGATTTAGTTGTGCTTTGTTTATAGACTCTTTAACTTCCTCTTCTGTGATGTTGTTTTCACATGAGTTCTTTTGATCTTGAGGCAGGGTTGGTAAGTCTTGGTATATTACATGGGAGCTATCAAATTTGTCTTCATCTTGGCTGGAGAAAGACATTTTGAAAGTTTCTTGTACTGATGCAAAAATTTCTTCTCTGTTAGTAGTGACTTGACCATTGATTTCTAATTGAGTAATTGTTGAAGATGTTTTTTCTTGGCTGGCCATTCTAAGAAAGAACTTAGATTGGGTATTAGCTTCATTGCAGATTTGGGTTTGTATATTTTTAAGAGTCAGTTCAGAATTTTGTTTATAAAGATCTGAAACTTGTTTCTCGAGTTGGTATAATATTTCTTCATCTGCTTTGGAGAGGTTTTCTTTTGAGTTGATTAATTTCAGTTGAGAGTGGAATATGTTGAGCTGCTCCCTCTCCTCTTCTTTTAGTTTTTTGGCATAGCGTTGAGATGCTAGTTTAACTTCATTTTTGAGGTTGTCCCAGATTTTGGTGATGCATATGCTGTTTGAATCAGCTTTATCATTGTAATAGGAAATGATGTTATTGATGATCTTCTTATAGTCAGGTGACTTTAGTAAAGAAATATCTAGTTTCCAATAGGGTGGGGTGTACTTTTGAGGCTGATCATTGTATTTTAGAGTGACACCACAGTGATCTGAGAATGATAGAAATATTTCTGAACTAGAAACGGAGTGCAGTTGAGTATTTTTGATATAAATTCTATCAAGCCTAGCCATGGGATGGTTATGCTGGAGTCCTCTGTATGTAAATTGATTTTCATGGGGATGTAGTTCTCTCCAAACATCTACAAGGTTATGGTGGTTGACAAGTAGAGCTAATTTTTGTGCAACTTCAATTCTTGTTTCTATGCAGTTGAGTCTGTCTTCTGCTGAGATGGTTGTATTCCAGTCACCACATAAAAATATTTTAGAAGTTTCTGAGGTTTGACTTAAATATGAGCTTATTTTTTGAATAAGAGAGATGGCAGCTTGATTTTGTTGGGGCATGTAGGCATTTACAAAATGGTATTCTTCACCTTTTATCTTGGTATGCAAAGCATGAAGATAGCCTGGCACAAGGATTTTATGGTCAGTGTCTTGAAGCAGTTCATGTGTCTCATTTTTTATTGCAATGGCAACTCCTGAAGCTGGTTGAGTGGGAGGATTGAGAAAGAAATGGTGTGTTTTAGGGTACACCATCAAGGATTCTTCTTTTAGGTTTGTTTCTTGTAAGAAGATAATAGAACTTTTGGTAACTTTTGCAAATTCAATGAGAGATAATTGCTTATGCTGGCTGACCAGGCCTTTGGCATTTAGTGTGAGTATCGAATCCATGACTAAGTAACAGAACAAATATTTTGCAGTTTGGAAAAGGTTAGTATTAAACATCAATGGCTTTTATGGCCTCCAGAGCTCTTCTCAGTCTCCTCTGAAGGTTATGATCAGTGCAAAAATTTGCTGCTCTTTGTAGTTTTATCTTGAGGTCTTCTATGTTGCACTCATGTTTGGCTGCGACTTGTTTGGAGTTAGATTTTCCACGGCATTCATTGACAAATTTTCTGAATTGCTCACTGGTAAGTTTGGGGTGTTGAAATTCCATTTGAGAGATGACATTAGCAAGTAAACCAGTTTGTCTTTTTTTCTCTTTTTTTGAAAGGTGTGGGATTTCTTCTTGGTCAGTAAGGCAGACTGATTCAGAATCAGTTCCTGATTTGTCTTCTAAATATTTCTCTAGGCTGTCTTCTGGTCCGACAGAAATGGTTTTGACATGTTTGCTTGTATTTATTTCGTCTTGTGTTTCTGGGGATAGTATTCTTTTCTTGGTGGTTGATGAGGTTGAAACGTTGAGAAGGTCAGAAGAAGTGAAGTTAAAACTAAGATCTTGGGATTTTCTTGCTAGGGAAGGCTCTTGATTGCTTTCCCATATTGATTTTGACTGTGATTGTTTTATGAGTAGGTCGATGGTTGAGAAATTTGATAATGAGGAGCTGAGTTGTTCCATATCTTCATCATGTTGCTGCAGGTCAGCTGTTTGTATGGTGAGGGGTGAGAGGAGCGTTGCAGAGGTGGAGGGGTATGGGAGAGAGGAAGTGGTAGCTGGCGAGGGAGGGAGAGGAGCGTCTGCTGGTAATTGTTCTTCTGGTTTGCTTGGGTTTTTCTCTTGCTGTCTTCTCTCTTGAAATTGTGGCATCAAATCATATGCTTGGTTGGGAGTAGGAATAGTTGTTTTTCTTTGAGGTTTATTGTTAGTGAGGAGCAGGCGGGCTTGTGGTGAGGGTGTGAATTCAGGAAAATTCTTGTCATGCTGCTGTTTCTTCTTGCATTTTTCCTCTAGGTGGCCTGGTACTTTGCAGTGTGCGCAAATTATTTCATCCTTTTGAATGAATAAGGTATGTCGGATTCCTTCTGCACTGACTGTTTGTAACCTCTCAGGAATGGGTGGAGCATCATCAGGGAAAAGCATGTAGAGTGATCTTCTCCACGTCTTGACGTGCCGAAGATCGTCGAAATTTGTAGTGACTTTTAGTCTTGTTGGAGGAGAAACAACTTTACCATAAGGGGCAAGGAGGTTTTGGAGGGTTTCGTCACTGAGTTCAGGCGGGCAGTTTGAAATCACAATTTTTGTCGCGTCGGAGACGTACTTACGGCAGGGTAGAAAGACGCTCTTGACCTCCACTCCTCCTTCTTCGACCATTTTTGTGACAAAGGTCTCGTCAGAGAGGTAGATGCAAAGGCGCCCCTCGCTGAGTCTTGATACGTAGTGGATGTTTTTGCCACCTCCGATTAAATCGGCGGCAGCGCGTAGGCATTCATCTTGAGTGAATGGGGATGTATTTTCGAGAACGACAGCATTCTTCCTGTTTGGGATGTAGTTTATTTCGTTCTCCTTCGTGGCGTTTCTTCTGCTTGAAGCTGATGTAGTACTGGGCTGGGATTGTTGGCGTGATACGTTGAAGGTTTTGGAGGTTATGGTGGTGGTGTTTTCAGTACTTGCCAGATAACTTCTTGGAGATGGTTTTGAGGTGATGTTCGATGTATTAAGCGATGCTGCTTGGGAGTAGGATCTGATGAATTCGTTGGCTGGTTTGTCGTAGTCTTGGAAGGAGGTAGATGATTCCATGTTGGGATTAATTCCGGCCATGGCGGCCGGGGTGGTGGCCGCGCAGGAGCCGGTGGGTTTTCGGGAAGGGGTTTTTTACCCGATCCCGGTCACCCCGGTGGTCACCTCCAACCACCCGCTTTCTTGATGTTTTAGTAACTGTTTTAGACACTACTTTGGTTCACTAGATAGTCCACAATCACTAATAATCACAGTTTTAAGAGGAGCTAAATCGGTCCACTACGTCGCTTCTCGTCTCGAGAGAGAGAGAGAGAGAGAGAGAGAGAGAGATGCATTGATTCCAACAGCTTATGGACACCAGAGCGAACTGTGCTGCTGCCCCTTGGTGTATCGCAGGGATTAGCATAGAAATTGCTCAGTGGCTCGGCACGACAGGGCACACGCTCTTCTCTCTCACTCTCGCCCCTCCCCGCTCTCCACGTTCTCCGAGGCTGTGGTCTGGGTATTGAATGTTGGATAACTTGGCCGCCGAAGCAACGCGTTGCTGAGCCACACTCGAGCTGAGCGCACACATGGTGCTCTTCCTGACCCTTGCCTACCACCACGCCGCCCCACGCGCCACCCACCCCAGCCCCAGTCTGCAACCCCACCTACCCCGCGCGACCGGCTTGACACCCCGAAGAGAAAACTTTACCCACCCTACCCACCCCTACATTCACTTTGCAAGTCTCTACCGGATTTCATATATGTGCCCGTTGCGTGTGTGTGTGTGTGTGTGAGAGAGAGAGAGAGAGAGAGAAGAGAGCAGGCGTTCGTGGAAATGCTTCGACCGATCCGGTAAAGCCTCCGATAGCGTGTTCTCCAACGTGAAAACAGGGCGCCCTCATTTGCTTTCGCGGAAAGACCCCTCGGTTCGCGCGGTTATTTGCGGAGAAAAGAGCCAGAGTTAACTTCTAATGGCTTGCTTATCGTTTTGTCTGGCGCCGTAATGTTCAGATTCGTTGTCGTGACACACCCCTCATCTAACGGAGATGGAAACTGCGTGCGTAACCGTGAAATCCCTCAACACTCTCTGTCCCAGCCGCAGACCGTTCCACGACCGGCCAGGCCCCACAGCGCATTGCCTTTCGCCGGACGAGCAGTCAGATTTGCATATATGAACTGCCATCATAAGTTGACATTTGACGTTCCGCACCCCTCTTCGCTCCCACGCGCGCCGACCAACCCCTTCCACCCTTCCCCTCCTCTCTCTCTCTCTCTCTCTCTCTCTCTCTCTCTCTCTCTCTCTCTCTCTCTCTCTCGCTCTCGCTCCCCCTCGAGCTTGCCTGCCCCGTGACTGATGATTTCATCCCCCGCGCCGTCATGCGCGGTTCCCACTTCGACACATCCGCCGTCTCTCTCGCACTCGCGCGCGCCCCGACACGCACGGCCCCGTCACGCACCTCCCGGGCTCGGCGCCCTCCCTCCCTCTCCCCCACCCCCTCCCCTCCCCCGGCCTGTCAGCCCCTCGGCGCGGCGACAAGGCGAGCAGCGCGCGCCCCCCGCGACACGCACTCCACATCACGCGCGCGAAATCTTCCCATCTCACTCGAGCGCCTCTCTCCGTACTGCATCGCACACCCTAGCTGTACTCTGGCGCGCCTGTATATGCCTATTTATCGTTGTTAACGGGCTACATGGATCGCATGAAATGTTGTGGCTCAGTTTATCAAGCTTACTTTTTATTGCGGTCCGAGGAAAAACTCCCTCCACGACGAAATTTAGACCCGCGGACGCATCGAACAGCTGCTGGATACAAACAATGTCTTCGACACAGTCCGCGACCGAAGCCCTCTGCGAGTGTCCTACCGCAGCCAAACCCCCGCCCCCTCCCTCCTCTTCCCCCCACTAGCTCTCAAGCTAACGCACTGGTTAGCCTGGGAGGCTGGAAGGAGGCTGTCCCCGGCGGCCCGGGCAGCCGCAGTGTCCCTGGACATAAATAATGGCCGGCAAATGGAGGGTACGTCCATCCAATCTCACTGCTGGCTCTGTCCACGCCACGCCACGCCCCGCCACGCCCCGCCACGCCACGCCCCTCGCCCCGCCACCGCCGCGCCGTCTGGTATGCTACCGCCGACAAGAGGACACGTCTCGCCCACTTCAAGGACATAGAGAGGAAACTTGGTAAGGTCGCTGCCGTGCACTGCTGTGAGCGAGGGGGAAACAACTCTGAATTTTGGTGTACAAATTTTGTGAAGTTTTGTGAATATTAGTGATTATTTTTCTTGAGGTTGTTTGCCTAGAATTATGTTATTTTTTTTTCTGTGAATTTTCCTGATTTCTTCTTTAATTTTTCCAATTGTCTTTATTTTTTTAAGAAAATTCTGAATTTTTCCTGTTTTTTTTATTGTTTTTTATTTTTTTTATCTGAATTTTTCTGAATTACGTTGCGTGCAAGAATTTTAGAGTTCGTTCCCCTCGGCTGTGAAAAACCGACCGGTGAACTTAGGCGACTGCGCGAGCGTCGCGTTGACCTAAACTTCTGTACGCGGGTGATGGGAAACTCCTGCTCTTCAGCCAAAGTGATTCGAGTGGATCGAGTTCAGCTCATGATAACGGATCGAGCAAGCGCGTGTAGGATGGCTTGTAGAACACGGATCTGTGCATAGTGAGTGCCTGTGTGTTTGTGTCCAAGTAAGGGGGATCGGAATCTGTAATTCATGCTGATTCGGTGAGACTGCGTTGCATAGTTGTTCGAATCTCATTGACCTTGTATCGACTCTGGTGATGTGCTATAAGAACTTTTTTTTACCTATCTTCGAAGATAAAGGTGTATTTTTCTCTCTCGTTGCCCTCGAGCCCTCCCCCTCTCCCCCGCGCTCCCTCAGCTCCACCCAGGGCACAGCCCATCGACCTCTTCGTGCCCCTCGTAGGCCTCCTCCTGGAGCGCTACCACCCCCTCCAGATCTCTTCCCTCACCGGATATCCACAGAAAGAAGGAAGATGACAAAGCTCTGTGTATGGTCCACCCGCACACATATTTGTTCGGGGCAAACGTGGTCGGTCCTTGTTTGTCGGTTATAACAACGCGATGGTACGGGAGGGGAGGTAGAGTATGGGCTAGGGTGTGGGGTGGAGGATAAGAGAGGGGTAGGCCTTGTTAAAAATTTCCTCGCCAATTCACAACATTGTTTGTAGTTTCAAATAACAATTTACAGTTTTAATTTTTAGTTTTCTGAAGCATTCAATCCATTGTCGTTATTCGATGGTTGTCTGACGTTGACGACTCGTGAGCCTCTCTTCACGACTCGTGTGACTCGTTTCGCGACTCGTCGGTGATTGTCCGTGCATCATCACCCTCCCTGTTAGCTAAGTACACCGCCTTGTCGCTAATAAAAAAAATATATTTTTTAAAATAAAAAAAAACAGGGACAGGGATGAGAGTGGATGGCACGGCGGAGGGGTAAGAAAGTTGGACGCAACATCTTTCCGGTTTTAAAAAGGCGTGCAAAGTTCGTTAGTTCGAGGAAGGGCGGGTCAGACCAATCAATCACCGACAGGCCCTTTAAATACCACGCCCCGCCGACCCTGCCACCGCCGCCCGCCCCGCCGTGCCTGTCGACGCGCTGCCGCCCCGCCTGCCTGCGGCCTGGCTTTGCTGCTTTGAGCCCCGACGGCCTTTTTCAGAGCCGCAACTTTCCTCCCAAGTTTTTTTTTCCTGCGCCCCTTCGAGGACGGTTCTAGGTGAAGAGAGGAGGGGGCACCTCTTCTTGCGGAGGAAGAGGAAAACTGGGAAAGGGGTGCGTGGGAGATGGGGGTTGTGGGGGGTTGTGGAACCGTGAGGAGGAGCACACATCGAATACCTCTCCCACAAATCCACCAGCCCCCACTTCGCCCCTCCCCGTTGCCCCGGTCTTCAATAAGATCTCTCGCGAGTACACTTTATTTCCATCCCCGAGGCAACCCAGAACAATGGATATGAAACTAAGTTTAGTATAGGGGAGGGTCGGATGGATAAACAACGCGAGAAAAACAAAACAAAAAATTGGGGGCCGGCGTGGCGGTCTTTGGCGTGGTGGGCGACGCGGGGTGGAGCGCAAGATGCTCCGCCGTCAGGCTTTGGGGCGCGGGCGGGTGGCGTCGCGACGCCCTGCCTCCTGATTCCGAAGATCGCTCTCGTACCTCCGTCCTTGTCGCACTTATGGCGGTGCCCCTATGTCGGGTATGGTAGGGCCCCATAAGTGCGAGAAGGAAGGCGCCCCAGGTGAAAATTCCGGCCAGGTTTCCGGCCGGAAAGTGGCACTCCGGCCGTAAATGTATACGATTTCCGACCGTATTCCATCTTTCCGGCCGTAATTTGGCACTCCGGCCGGAATCTGTCACGATTTCCGACCGTATTCCCGTTGTTCCGGTCGGAGTCAGAGTTTCCTACCGTAGTCAAGCCTTTTCCGGTCGGAGGGGTTCCGGTTTACGGTCGGAATCGATACGGTTAACGGCCGGAGCCTTTTTTTCCGGCCGTACGTTTTTCGGCCAACTGTAAGTGACCTGTAGCACCTAAACTAAGAGTCACAGGGGAAAATCGCTTCGTGTGTCACATGTTGACAGGAAACTTTACTTATGCATGAGATAAAAAAATATTTCCTTTTTTGACCATAGGGATACTAAGAGAACGGCTCTAGATAGGGCATTTTAAACATCACTATCGTGCTCAGCGCACAAACTTTACCCGGGGGACATGCTCTTTAGAGGCCTGTTGGACTCCGCTCAGGTAGTGCCCAGAGGACTTTTCACCAAGTCCGGCCAAAACACCCTCCGGCCGGAACCTCTTCCGGCCGGCGTCAGAAACTACGGCCGGAAAGCGGCGTCAAAAACTACGGCCGGAAAGTGTTCCAATTTACGGGCGGAATAGTTACGGCCGGAAAATCTCCGGCCGAAAGAAATACGGTCGGAAATATTCCGACCGGAATTTTCAGCGGGGGGGGGCGCGAGTGTCATCTTCGGAATCAAGATGGCTGGTGCGCCCTCCGCGCTGATCGCACATCTGTCGGTTTCGCGATCGTCTTTTCCGACCCCTGCGTCACCCCGCCCCGCCCCGCCCCGCCCCGCCCCGCCTCGCCCCGGGCGCGCCACGCGCACTTTCCATGCTCATCATTTCCCGAGTGTCTGCGGCTGGCAGCCCCGCCTGCCTGGTGTGGCGTCCTGGGTGGCACCCTGTGCCGTGCCACCGCCGCCCCGCCACGGGCATGGCACTCTTAGCGGTGTAAAGTTGTGTGCCGGCGGATTAGGGTAGGGGTAGGGCGGCGAGCGAGCGGCCGGCCGCCCGGCCAGGCAGGCAGGCAGACAGGCAGGCCGGCCTACCCCTCTATATGGGTCGAGCGGGTATTATGCGCGCGGACAGAGGGGGAGGTGGGCTGACGATACCTCTACCCCAACAACGCCACGCCGGGCGCCGACACCACTTTTACTCGCCCCGCGCCACCGCGTCGCTCTCGTTCGCCTCACCTGCCGCCGCGCTATACTGCGGTTCTCATATCCCGCACCTTAATGTCACCTGCTGGCCTTCCCCACACATACTGGTGAAAAAAAAAGTGTTATCCCGCGTGATGACGCACCGTTTGAAGTGGCGGCGCTACCTAGAGGAAAATAAAATAAAAATTGAGATTTATGTAAAAACAACGCTTGTAGCCTTGCTCGTAAAGTGTCTCTCTTTTTTTCCCCCTTTTCTCGAATTATTTAACGCACCCTTAAATCATGTATTCCCCTCATTCACCTCCACTCCTCGCGTGCCCCTCATACCTCCACCTTACCCCGTTCTCTCCACACTTAACCTTTCCACCTCTCTCTCTCTCTCTCTCACTCCCTCTTCTCTCCCTCTATCCTTCAGCCTCCTCGTTATCCCGTTTTGACGACGCGTGCTCCGAATATTAGCAAAATCACGGCGGCGCGTAAAGTGAAAAGCGATGCGAATATGGCGGCCGCCTGCAGGCATGATACCCGCCCGCGCCGCCCGCGGCCCCCGCGCCTCGCCACACGTTCGGCTGAGCGTCGCACTTTGACCAGTGGGGCGTGGCCCGGCGTGGCGCCGCTCACTCACGCACCCTATCACCTACTCTCTCTCTCTCTCTCTCTCTCTCTCTCTCTCTCTCTCTCTCTCTCTCTCTCTCTCTCTCTCTCTCACGCACACACAGTGCGGCGCCGCCAGGTGTCATTTGCCCCACCGTGTCATCATTCCGCGCTCATCGTATTTTATATCGATATTTCGCGCGCCGCAGTTTTAATGGTGCGTTAATCACGTTAATGACCACCGCCGAGCAGTGTCATACGTGGAGTGGCGCCGCGCAATCGAGTTAATCCTTGACATAACTCAAACCCTTTCGCTCCCGCGACCGCGTCGGAATGACCTGCTGTTATATCTTGATATATATGGCCGCGAGGCAACACTTTGAAACATGTGAAGCTATCGTTTATTTTCATGCGGCACAGAAGGGTCTGTTTACCACGTGCTTGACAAGCCCTCTACAAAAAAAAAGATCAACTATGAAATTTTTACCTCGCTACCTGTTTCAATAATGCACAATCTTTTATGATGAGCATCCACTGTTAAAAATACTGTAAGGAGTTACAGTATGCCTACGGTCCGTAGCGTAGTTTTCGTGTACGGTCAGACCGTAACGTATCGTTACGGTACGGACTGTACTTCACTGAGGATGGAATGTGTTTCGTTGAACTTCCCCAACATATTTTCAGGCTACGGGATGTACTGCTGTAAGATTCAGACCGTAGTCAAAAATTACGGTCTGGAACCAGGCAACAAATTGACGGCGCGTACCGTGCGAATTTACCGTACTCTTTTTTAACAGTGTCGTCCCCTAGTTTTTTTGGAGACACCGTAATAAAAATTTTTCTCTCATCGTGTGCAAAAGAGGTGACTGCCTTCGGGCTGAAAGTATTTTCCGCTATAGTAAGCGGTCGTATTTTGGCGGGCAAACGGTTGAGCCTGCCGCTGCTGCTGCTGCGCTGGACGAGTCCAGCAGGGCTCCCGCCCCGCCCCGCCCTGTGAGGGTCATCCACGTCCAGAGAGGCCGTTCCGTGTATGACCTGACTCGTCGGCCCGGATTGAATGTTACGACGGTCTTTAGCTATGCGAGGACAGCCGCCGCGGGGCCGCGGATGGCTGGCGGGCGGGCCGACTATGCCGCCGCTGGAACTCGTTTTCGAAATGGCATGGCGCTAAAACGTTGATGGGGTCGGTCGGTCGGCCTGCGGGAAAAAAAAAGTCAGGGCGAGTAGAGAAGTAGCCGGCGCGGCGCCGCAGTGGTGCGGGCGGCAGTGGTGGTATTATATAATCTGAGTCGTTGCTGCGAACGAAAATGGTGGTTTACGAGCAGTTTACTACCGCCGTGCAACAAACAGTCTCGCAGCCCAGCACAGCCAGGCCCGGCCGCGCAGCCCCGCCCCGCAGACCACGTGGTCCTAAAGCACCCCTCGTTTGCATTACAAAGGGAAGAGAGTGAAATCGGCGGCGTCGGAGGTGGATGGTGGTGGTGGTGGTGGTGGTGGTGGTGGTGGTGGTGGTGGTGTTGTAGGTGGGATGGGGTTGCAGGAGGGAATGCGGGGGTGAAGGGAGGGCAGACAAAGAAAGGGGATGGGGGGTACGTAGGGGAATACCCACCCAAACAAGACATGCATGCGTCTACTGCTGCGAGGGGGGATGGGGGGGGCAAAGAACCCATTTCGCCCGCACAAGCCCACCGCGCACGCCGGCACACATGTACACTCTCACACACACGCACTCATCTCGGTCGTAGAAAGTAAGATATTTCCCGTGATTCTTTAAGGGCTGCTTCGGGTGAGAGCGATGGGAGGCGAGGGGGGAATTTACTGTGAGTGAAAGGGACTGCCCCCCCATAGAGTGAGGTGGGTGGGCCTGGTGGGCCTGCAGGAGAGGGGCAGCTGTGCCCGGGCCGGGGCGGGGCGCGCGGGCGCCGCTGTTGGCCCTCATGCTGTTTGCGCAGTTGTCCAGCTTTCTCTTGAATGACGGAAGACATCCAAACTCGATTACCGACGTGGCTGTTGTCATAGGGTGGCGCGGTGCGGGGCGCGGTGCGGGGCGCGGAGCGGGCGGCGCGGAGGCGACGTGGTGCTATGTTGTTTGCGGTGGTCCAGTTCGATAAATCTTGTTGTGTTGGTTTTACCCTCCCCCCCCCCTCCCCCTCTCTCCCCCTCATCTGTGCTCTGCCGTCTGCGCCGGACGCGTCGTGCTAGCTCTTCTTCCTCCTCTTATTCTTCTGTTTCTTCTCCTCCTCCTCTCCTCCTCACGCGCCTTTCTCCATGTCTCTGTTCGTGCGCCACGACCTCTTATACGACCAGCAGGACAAGCAACGGCCTTTCACTTCGGAAACGGCTGTGCGAGGATTATTATCACCGGTGATTACGGGTGATTATTAGGATTTGTTTGTACTGGTTTTTATTGATTTTTTTGTGATCGCAAGATTATCACTATCAATGATGATTGCTGATTATCAATGATTTTTGCTGATGATGACTAGTGATTGTTGTGATTATGGAATGATTATCCGTGATAATAACTCATTGTCCGTGATTATCATTGATTATCGCGTTACGATTCTCGAGGAGGTGTGCGAGGGTTTTCGACGTGGTAGACCATTGAGTGCAAGCTCCGCCGCGGCCGCCCTCCACTCTTCAGAACCGTTTCCATAATGGAGGCACCTGCTCGCATGTGCAGCAGCCGCCTCCTGCCTCGGCCTCCTGGTGTCCTGGTCGCCGCCCTGCTGCAGTGTCCGCCGCGTCCAGCTCGGGCTGCTGCCTGCGCGGTGGTGGTGGACGCGGCCGCCGCATCGTTTAGACTCCTCTCCCGTTTTTTTTTATGGCCGCCGTTCAACTATAAAACGCGAACGACGGCCGTACTCGCGCATCGCACTGTGTCACTGGTCGTCCTACCGGTTTATCTCTTCCTCCGCCCGACCTCTGTCCGCTCGGTTTATTTTCTCTGTCTTAACCAGAATACGCTGGAGCTGCTACTCTGTCTCCTTTCTCTCTTCTCAACTACTTTCTCAAAAAAGGCAGTTTTCTATCTGAAGATGGTCCCATTTTCCTCTTTCTATCTCTCCTTCCGTACAATATTGTCTCCCTCGCCTCCTGGGCCTATCCACCCTACTATCCCCCTCCCCCCCCCCTCTCTCTCTCTCTCTCTCTCTCTCTCTCTCTCTCTCTCTCTCTCTCTCTCTCTCTCTGCCCCCTCCCCCCATTTTCTCTCGCTCCGTTAGCGTGCATATACCTCACTCATAGCTGGTGATAATTAAAGGGGTTTTATGCGCGTCCTGCAAATCAACAGGCGCCGGGGCAACGGGGTGAAATGGCTGGGAGGAGGCAGGGCGAGAGGGGGACGGGAGAAGGGGGCTTACGACTGGGGGATGCTCGCGCTGGGAGGAATGAAACGGCTCTGAAATTTCATTTCGGAGGCAGTGCAGAATCCCTCTGAAATTAAAACTGCAAGAAGAGAAGGAGGGAAGGTTAGTGTTTTATTCCGTACATGAAACAGCTTTCTAGTATTTGTCACTTTATTATGCCAACAGTTCTGTTATCTGACACAACTAGCTTGTGTTAAGAAAGAAACAATTATTTTTGTACTTCGCAGAATCGAAATGAAAGAAACCACGAGGTAAGAATATGGAGGCAGTGAGAGAGCAAAGAGAGAGAGAGAGAACACAAGGGAGGGGCGGAAGTCAAAGAGACCAGCACTGCGCGTCGCTCAGTCAATATGTCAATATGTACTCGCTCCGTTCAGGTACGTGTGATTCAAACCGAAAGATAATCTTCCTGCTCTCATTGGCAATATTGTCTTTGTGAATATTGTCTCCCGCAGCTACTCTGCGGGACCACAGACCGACCCACCCGTCCGCGTGTGTGTACGCTCAAAGAGTATTTTCCGAGAACCGTACACCACTTTCTGTATCGCACGACCGCACGCACACACACTACCATTTCCAAAAACTCCCGGCTGGGGCCGCTCGCGTTGCGCTCGCGCTAGACGGTCGCGCTGCTGAGGATTATTCGCAACTTTCTCATCACGCAGCGCTGGGGCAGTGCGGCAACAGAGTTCATTTGCTATTTGGACACAGCGCTGCTCGCGGTTCTTTTGTCGGAGATCTGCCCCCCGCCCCACCCTGCCCCGCCCCGCCCCGCCTCGCGCAGAGTGGCGGCCCGACACGCGCGCGCGCTGCCCTAGCGGCGCGGTCCTTTCAAAATGTTCACCGAGTGATTTGGAAACGAAAAGTTTGTCTTTGTTGGCAGGTGGAGTTTGGCGGTGGGAGGTTGTGGGGCAGGCAGCAGACGCTTCCACGGTCATTACGCAAATGGCAAAATCCATTACCGTTCTTGCGAGTTAATACGACGCGCGTCTGATAATTAAGGGAGACGGCAACAACTAAAGCAGCGGGCCGAATGATGACAAAAGTCGCGCCGGCAGCTGCTGTCCGAGGGAGCGGGGCGTTCCAGGGGTCCGTTCGTCTCGAAGCGCAGCCGGTTTCCTCTGCCTTCCACTCGTCAATCAATAAACGCTAACTTTTTACCAAACCCTCTCGGACACGTTGTTAAAGAAGCGCATTTAACCCAGATAATCAGATAATAATAATTATTTTTTCACCGTGGCCGCAATAGATAATTTTTGAAGGGTTCGCCACCACGTTTTTTGATTTACACTAGATTTTATGAATGCAAATAAGTTTTGTGAGATTACACATGAAAATTGTGAAATTGCGGAAACTAGAAACCTAAACTCTTCGTTATATTTCCTTTAAAAAAATATTCAGAAAATCCCTGGATTACATAGCGATTGCAGATTGCAGATGCATTTGTAAAGATTACATGAGTTTTGCCGCGCCCCCTCACCCGTTATATCAATGATATTCGATCATGTACAACTTTAACGCACTGCTTTCGCCATGCTTCTCTACCACTCCAAGTGTCATCCCTCCCTCTTACTGCCTTGCTCTCTCTCTCTCTCTCTCTCTCTCTCTCTCTCTCTCTCTCTCTCTCCTCTGCCCTTGTCGCGCGTGCCGCACTTGAACTCACTTGCGGCTGCCGTATTTACATTTTGTCGAGCGCTGCCCCGCCGCCTCGGCCAAACTCCGCCCCGCCGAGCCAAATTGGCCAAAGTCACTTGTTGGCCCCGGGCCGCGCGGCCGGGCCGGGCCCTGTCGAGTGGCCTCGAGGCGACGATTCCACCACGACGCGATCCGCCGCGTCTAGCCGCGCTGCCGCGCTCCTTTACGGATTCGTGGTGACTGTGGGAAAGGAGTTTGGAAAGAAGGGGGGGGGGTGGAGGGGGAGGGGGCGGTAGCAGATTAAAGAAGCGAAGCAGTGAGCGACTTTGTGTGATGAAGACGCGAACACGCGCCGCTAAGGGGGGAAAGGGGGGAAAGAGGGGGATGTCCCGGCAGCTCTGGAGGAGCGGCGGGAGGAGTGAGCTCAGACCGACAGGGAGGACGAAAGGGGTAACTGAATCCATTTGGAAGGGTTATTGGTTTGGGTATTTAAAGGGCCGCGAGCACAATGTCAAAGAGTTGTGCCGCCCGCACTTCGCCTGCTCGCGCTGACATCGGCGCGTGTTTGTTCGGCAGCGCGCGCGCCTCCCCGGGCCGGGCCGGGCAGGGCCGAGGCGTTCCCTCCCGCACCGGATTGATGCCAAGAAGTGTGTGTGCGTTCGCCCCTTTGAGATCCAGCGGAGCGGAGCGTTGCGTAGGGAAGGCGGGGTGGGGCGTGGCTGGGCGGGGAGGGAAGTCGTAGGGGGTGGGGGTGGGGGGAAAGGACCATTAAAGGCCTACGTTGGCTGCAGTTATTTGCACTCGAGCCCTTTTACGCGACTCTCCTAAGTAAGACGGCGCGCGGTCGGTAAGCGCCGCTGAGGACGTCGCCGCTGCCGGTGTGTTTCCGCGCGAAGCCGCCAAGGTTAGCAGTGCCTCATTTGCAAAGTTCCCGCCCGGCTGCTTTATGTGTGAATTCTCTTACCCGTTTCGGTGTAAGAAAACGCGATACCGTACCTCACGAGGGGAAAACAACTCTGAATTTTAATGTACATTTTTTTTTAATTTTATAAATTTTCGTGAATTTTTTTACCGATTTTTTTTCTTGAGTTTTTCCAAGATTTCCGTGAAGTTTTGTGAATTCTCCTCAAGGGGTCGTCAACTCTGATATTCCTCCGTACACGAAACTGATATTACCCCGATATTACTTCATTATTACCGATATTACCTTCATATTACATCAATATTACCCATATTTTTGCCAATATTACATCAATATTACCCATATTACCTACAATATTACAATATTACACTAATATTACTATGATATTACTGGTAATACCAATATTCCTCCGTACACGGCTAAAGGTAGTTGACGACCCCTCGATTCTCCTGAATTTTCCTGGAATCTCCTATCTTTCTGAATTTTTCTGAATCGCACGAGCTATACAAAAATTTCAGAGATGTTTCCCCCTCGGTGCCTCAATATTCGGCGCGCCGCTGCTTATTTGCAGTGCCCCGTGTTTCGCGTCCCTGGCAGTTCCCGGCGCCGGTGACCCTCATCATCAAACCCTCCGCTGTGATCCCAAATAGATTGCGCTCTCCTTCCATAACTAACCTGTCCGCCCGTCTCACTGTCTGTCTGACTGTCTGTGTGCCCGCGTCTCGGGGAGACAGCGGGATTTAGTACCTCAAAGGCGCCGCGGGATGTCTCCCCACCGGCTACAGGGCTGTCCGACTGCTCAGCGTACGCAGCTTGCCCCGCGCAACACTCCTTGAGCCCCCCCTCCCCCCCCCCCCGCCTTGTGAAGCTGGTGCAAAGGTGAACTGTCTACCACAGGCCAGCAGCAGAGACTCTCTCGCAGTCGCACCCGACATTGAAACGTTTAACGCAGCAGCTGGGTTCCTGATGTATAAATAGCACCCTTGCTCCCAGTGGTCTGACAACCATATTGGAAGAGAATAGCAGGGAATCCGGTCAATCCGGTCCAACAGGAAACATCTTCACCCTGCGGCACTGTAAAAAGAAAAGAAGAAAAAACGAGAAAAAATCCAGATTGTAGTACAACTGACGGCGGCTTTCCGCTCCGGTATTTGAAAAACTCAGTACCGAGGGTGGATCATGGCACAACCGTACTCTGTTTTTCATGTACAATGCACGCCAAAAAAAATAATTAGCTCCTGAGGAAAATAAATAGCAGGTGTATTTAATTTTTTAGCTGTGTAGGCGCAGCTAATTTTAAAGCTAAGGTGATTGTTTTTTTGGCTACCCTACTATTTACTTTTCTTGCTGTTCGAAGTGTTTAGCCGTGTGCTATTTCTTCCGACTAATTTCAGCTGCGCAATCTTTTTTTTTTTTCGTGTGCCTCCGTACTAGGCAGTTAGGCTTAAAACTTTAAAAAAAATTTACAGGCACGGTTGCTATGGAATCACCTGTAGTGTATTTAACGGTGATTTCCGTAGTTTCTCCGTGATCATATTTTGCAGCGTGCACCTGTCTCGGCGTGGGAGGTCCCGCAGGACCAGGAGGAGGGCCCTGGGCGCTGCCCCGCGCGCCCCGCGCTCGCGGCGACAGACGCCGGCCGAGTGCGGGATTAGCCTGCTGCCCGAGTGACCGGCTCTTAAATAGGGTCGGGGTCCGCGATTTATGGATGTTGTCAAACGGATTCTGTAATGCCCCTGGGGGTGGGTGGGCTGTGCCTCTCCCCCGGGCTGGCAGCAAGGACGTGCCGCAGAGGGCAGGCGGGGCGTGATGTCAATGACGACGACGAGGTCCCGTTTGGAACGCGCCGCCGACGGGAATCGATTCTGTCCAGTAGTTTTGTACCCATTGCCTAACAGAAACAACCTTCTCTCTCACTGTTTCAGGTGGGTGCAGCGAGGTGACCTCTCACGGGTGACGTAGGATCGACGGATTGAATAGTGAGTGTAACTCGGGTGCTTCGAGGGGGAAACAACTCTGAAACTTTTGTACACCTTGTAATTCAGAAAATTTTAGAAAAATTCTGAAAAATTTTGGTTAAATTCTGGCAAACACTCAGAAAAATTCAATGAAAATCCATAAAATTTATCAAAATTTTGACATTAAAATTCAGAGTTGTTTCCCTCCTCGAAAAGATTGCACCTCGAGACCAGACTGATTTTTCGTAGATCGCAGCCATGCAATTTGTGTGAAGTGTCCTGCTCGCTCGGCAACGCTACCTCTTACGCAATAAAGAGGTTGCGCTTTTCAGGAAGGAAAAAGGTGCATCGAGGCTGCTCGCTCGAGATACGGCTATATTTTTAATCTCGGTGCGGCACCTGCCATGCGGCGCTGCTTTGGCGGGATGCTGTTTGCACGTGTGCGTGGCTGACAGCGTCTGTCGCCTCGACTCTGCCGCCTCTGCTCAGGTGGGGACTCGACGACAAGGGGCCTGATAAGGCATGCGCAGCCAGTGTAGGTCAAGAGTCCCGTGCACCGGCAGCGGGCAGGACCGGGGCGAGGGGGCGGGTTGGAATTGTAAACTCGTGCAGTCATTTAGTTGGAGGGGGCACCGCGGTATACTTACTCCCCCCCCTTGTAGTTACTGGCTGCTGAATGTTTGAGGACATTGTCGAAAATCCAGATGCAAAAGGTACGAGAAAGCCGTCTCTTTAACCTCGCTTGTGCGCCACTGAAGCAGTCTTTAGCCTGAGACAATGGCGCGTTGGACGCGTGACTGGCGGCCGGCGCGGGCGGGATGGGGCGCAGCCGGAAAGACGCTTTCAAAACGCCGCGCGACGGCCGCCTTTTGTTGCTCTCTGGCGTAACGACGCGCGCCGCCAGAGGCCTATTAATTGGCCCCGCCAAGCAGTGCGTCTGTCTCTCGTCGTGAGCGTGCGTGCTTGTATGTGTGTTTCTGTGTATATGCGAGGGGGGGGGAGGAGAGCGCGGACTGCCTCTTTTTGTTGTACAGAAAATAACAACAACAAAAGAGGAGCCCGCGCGCTTTGCCGACGCCCCGCTCTCTCTGCTCCCCTCTGGCTCGCCGCCATTGTAGGTGTGCCCCGCCCCGCCCGCGCCCCGCCCCGCCCCGCCCCGCCGCGGTACTCACTGCGGCGCGAGGGGCTTCGGCAAGAAGCTCACATGCACCGCGTGTGGAGCGGCCGGGCAGGGGGAGACACTTCTCCCACCCCCTATGCCCCCGCACCCCCCTTATGCTTCCCCCTGCGAGGACAATGAACACCGCGGGTAATTAGCCCCCGTGACCGAGTGTGACTCCCCCTAGTAAGGGGGTGGGGGTGCGCCTCGCGTATATATGCACGATCGGCAACAAGCGCGCTCTCCACGACGTCGAGTACGTGAAGCATACGAGCACACTGCGAAAACAGGTCAGCCGTCGCGTCGTGCAGGGGGATGATAAAGGCCTTTTTTCTTTTATTTCAAAGCGTTTTAAAGTTTTATTTATTGTCTTCATTCTCTTTCGGCATGTTAGGGGTGATGACAAGGAAGCAAGCTCACCTGTTGTCTTCTTCGCTCAAATCACGGAGGGAACCAATTCGAATAGTCCTTGGCAAAGGGCTTTTAACGGGCTAGTGGGGCATTTCAGCAGAGTATCTCACTCGGCTGCTGACCGCTTCCCCTCGACTGCGATTCTCATGCGGCTCGCACTACGGCCATGGCGCGCCAGGTCGGCTCTGTCCGTCCGTGCGTGCTTCCCTGACCCCTAACTGGACACACTTCTCTGTCCTCATTGTACGCTCAAAACCCTAATCCTAGGCCCCTATCCAGCCAGCCGCTCACACGCTCCCTCCCTCTGCCTCTCTCTCTCTAACTGCTGCTATACCTTGCCCGATCTCTCTCTCTCACTCTCTCTCTCTCCACCACCGCAAGCAGCGGCCGCCCTAGGCCTACGGCCCTTTGGCAGCCGGTTGGACCCTTTGGCCACAATGGAAGGGTTGGCACGGTGGATGTGTGGCGGGCGGCCCGCAGCCCGGCGGACAGACAGACAGACGGCAGGTAGACGGACCGACAGACATTACGGGAAGAATGCCTACGGCGGGGAAGACCCAAAACTACTGTTGGAAAATAACCAGTCGTCTCTGGAGGGAATCCAGGAGGGGTCGGCGATGGTGATAGTGCGATGGTCCACGGTGCGCGAAGGAAAAGTCTGCTAGAAATATTTTTTGCAAGAATGTGATGCAGAGCATTCTTTTCATTTCAAAATTATTGGCTTGGTGGATAACGACGTGGAAAGAATTAAACTAGGAACTGCAGATGTGCGCTATGGAAGGATGCAACCCGTCTCCGTCTACATTCCGTGCTTGCGGACTTCCATTTTTGATCGCTGGCTGTTATATTTCTGCTACTAGTGCCAATGTGTTTCTGAAACGCTTCAAAAGTAATCATACTGTGGATAAATGTGCAACGATGATTGTTATCGCACGAGATTTAATGAGAGTTGTCAGTCTTTTCGCACAATGCGGTGTGGGGGAATCCATTTCAAGGAGGAGTGGACGTTGTTTGGTCTATCACAGAGTATCAGAGGGCACTGCTGCTGCTGCTGCTCGCAGCTCGGCTCAGGGGGCCGCGGTGGGCTCGGCCCTCCGGAACACCTCGTCGTCGTCGTCGTCCTGGCTGACGGGCGCCACCGCCGGCCGCAGGTCGCCGTGGAACTCGGCCAGGATGTGGTCGAGCGTCTTGCCGCGGGTCTCGATGACGACAAGCAGGACGAAGGCCGCGCCGGCCGCGCAGAAGCCGGCGAACAGCCACAGGAGGCCGTACATGCCGAACAGCTCCTTGACGTCGACGAAGAACTTGGTGGACGCGAAGGCGCACAGCGTCTGGCAGCCGGTGCCCACGGCTGTGGCCAGGCTGCGCGCGCGCGTCGAGTACGTCTCGGAGAGCAGCACGAGCGGCACGGGGCCCATCCCGCTCGCGAACGCCACCACGTACACCGATGTGGCCAGCACCGGCAGCCAGCCCACCGCCGACAGGTCGTACCTGCCAACAGAAAGAAAAGGAGTGAAAAACCCTCCGTCGAGTCAAGAAGTGGAGTGGAAAACAAACCCGAAGAGGGAACAACTCTGAATGTTGGTGCACATCTTTTGTAATTCTTTAAAAAAAATAGAATTTTTGACGAACTTTGTTGCATCTTTTGCGTGAGTTTTTCCTAAATTTTTGAGCATTTCAATGAGTTTTCTCAAGTTTTTCTATTTTTCTTTCTCAATTTCTAAACTTTTCTGATTGTTCCGAAGTTTTCTAAATTTTTCTGCTTTACGAGGTGCACTGTAAAACAAATTCCTGTAAATTAACAGCAAAGTTGCTGTTAAGTTTTTTAAATGACTAGTGTTGTTGTACAACGACATATCCATGCAACAAACAAGTATTGTTGTCTATGAACAGCGCAAGTTGTCCGGTAACAGTAAAAGTTGTAGAGGAACAGCAAAATAGCTGTGCAGAAACAGCAAAAGTTGCACACGAACAACACAACTTGTGCAGGAATAGCAAAAGCTGTTCAGGAACAGCAAATTTTCTGTTTTGAATCGAAAACAAACATGCCTGTTCCTTGACAGCCTCTGTTGTTCTCGAAAAGCATTACTGTGTGTCCACAACACGGTTGTCACTGAAAGTGTTGTTTTCCAACAGTTATTTTTTACAGTGTGTTTGCAAAAATTTCAGAGTTGTTTCCCCCTTGAGAGTAACTCAATATGCGATACGCTACACGACGCTCTTCGCGTAGAAGAAGCCCCCCAGGGTGACGAGGCACACGGCCATGATGATGTTTGAGGCGGCCATGAGCGTGCGCCGGCCCGCGCGGTCCATGAGGAAGGACGACAGGTAGGTGGCGACGGCCATGAGGGCGGCCACGACCATGGCGGCGGCCGAGGGTGACAGCGAGCTCCCCGCCTCGTGGAAGATCTCCTCGCTGTAGCTGAGGACGGCGATGACGCCGCAGAACTGCTGGTTGGCGAACAGGACGAGGCTCTGGACGAGGGCGCGGCGCGTGCCGCGGTGCGTGAACAGGTCGCGGAGCGAGGCCGAGTCCGAGTCGGAGGCCGAGGCCGACTCCTCGCGCTTGGCCGCGGCCTGCAGCGCCTCCAGCTCGGCGTCGACCGCGGCGCTCAGGCCGCCCCGGTACCAGGCCAGGGAGCGGCGCGCCGCCGCCGTGCGCCCGCGCTTCACCAGGTACACGGGCGTCTCGGGGAGCTTGAGCAGGCACAGGAAGTAGACGGCGGGCAGCAGCAGCAGCACCAGCGGCGTGGCCCGGTAGCTGTGGCCCGGAGAAAAACAAGAGTTACTTTGCGGTGAAATACTTTTTTTTTAAAAAAAATTGCAAGCCGCGTTAGTTTGAATTTTGTTTTGTTTGTTTTTGCGTTGTGCTCGAAAAAAACAGGGAAGGTCTCCCCAACCACAGTCGTCCGTCTGGAGGGGAAAAACCATTTTTGTACTCATCTTATTTCAGAAAAAAATAACACATATTCTCAAAAAAAATTCACAACATTTGTGCGCCAAAATTCATTGTTGTTGTTTTGCCCTCGCTCCGTCCACTAATGAGCGATTTACATACATTCACACGGCACACCCCACCTGGTGAAGGAGGCGACAGCCGAGGTGACGAAGATGCCGGAGTTGATGCCGACGGCGAGGAAGGTGCCGAGCGCGCCGCGGTGCTCGTCCTCGGCCGTCTCGGCGATGAAGAGCGGGCTGATGACGAGCGTGGCGCCGGAGGCGATGCCGCCGAGCAGGCGCGCCGCGTACAGCGGCAGCAGCGAGTCGGTCGTGGCGATGAAGATCCAGGAGAGCGCGTAGGGCACGGCGACCACGAGCCCCGCGACGCGGCCGCCCCAGGCGCTCGGCCAGCGCGCCGAACAGCAGCGTGCCCACCAGCCCGACGAGGAAGTTGACCGAGGCCAGCCACGAGAAGTGCTGCGTCGAGACGGGGTCGCCCACGCCGTCGCCGTCCGGGTCGAGCGGCGAGCCCGTGGCGTTGGTGAGCAGCCGCTCGGCCGGCGACGGCCAGCCCATGACGGTGCCCGCCGCCAGGGCCGCGATGTTCACTGCGGAGCCGTTTGTGTTAACGTGAGAAGAAGAGGGGGAAAAAAGCGTGGGGATGGGGGATCACTTCGAAAAATCATTGCATGGCTATCAGAAGTTATCATTTCAAACATTAAAAAAAAATAATCAAGAAGAAAGTTACAGGAAAATCCGGAGAATCGAGAACAAATGAAGAAAGAACTGAAAACAAATGAAAAAAGAAAGAATGAGAGAAGAAAATTTTGATTTATCTCTTGAAAATGAAAAGAAAAGTTTAAACAAAAAAAAATCAAAACCAAAACAGAAAATATAAAAAAAAATCATTCTACTCATTTTGTATTAGAGATCCCCCCTCGAAAAAGAAGAAAACGATTACAGAAGCAGTAAAGAGGCAGGGTCCTGAAACTTTTGGTAAAGTGCTAAAAAAAAAACCATACTCCGGGCAAGGTTTTTCTGGCAATAAGCGCGCAATGTGCTCTTGATTCACGTGACGGACTATCTGCGGTTGCCCCGCTCCCCCCTCCCTTTTCCTCCCCGGGGCCGCGTGCTGCTGATCCCCGCAAATTACCTCCGCAGGACGTTTTCGACGAGGGACTCGGCGCTCCTCGGGGGCTTCGCGCGCCGCTTTTCATGTCGACCTCCACGGCCTCAACGGCTGGAGACTCGACGGGAACCTTTGACACTCTCTGGAGGCCGCGCGCCTGTATTCACGCGGCCCCGGAGCAGCGCCCCCCCCCCCCCTCAACCCCTCCTAGCGCGGCCCCCCGGTTTTGTGTACAAAGGGCGGTTTCTACGTTCCTTTACGTTTTTTACCCCTCCACCGGAGTCTCTTACCTTTCGCGTCTAATCAAACGACGACGATCTGATTACAGCAGCCAAGCAGTGCATTTGGCCTAATGAGACGCCAGGGGCGAGGGGGGGGGGAGGGTTTAGGGGGGAGCGTCCCGTGGCGCTTGGCGTCGACCCCCCCTGCGATAAAACTGCCTTCTGAAGGGGTGTGGGGGGTGGAGTTGGAGAGGGGCGGAGGGAAGGAAGGCGGCGGCCGAATGAGACAAAAGTACGAGAAAGAGGGCGAATCGTCGATTTGCTACAGAGAGAGAGAGAGAGAGAGAGAGAGAGAGAGAGAGAGAGAGAGAGAGCGAGAGAGCTAGAGCGTTAGGGGCGGGGGCTGAATGCGGCTGCGTCGCTGATTGAATTGACTCGCGGGCTTCCTGAGGCCCGCCGCTGGACAAGATTAACGAGCCCCGGGTCCGGGCCGGCCTCGGCTGGATGTAAAAGTAGAAGCCACAGATATCTGACTACTTCTCTTTGTGATGTCCAGCGCCGCTGGTCCTGGGGGTAGCGACCACCGCGGCGGTCCAGAGGGGTAGGGGGCAGGGGGTGTCCAGCCAGGGAGGGGGACTTCACTTGCGACCGCGGAAGCGCGCGCCAAGTAACCGCAGCTAGGGATGGAGGGGGGAGTGGGGGCTGGGGGTGGGGGGATGCCCTCCGCCCCCTAAGATTAGGAACTGTTCTGGAACTGCTAATAAGGCCCAGAGTCCAACTGCCGCTGTCGCGAGAGTAAAGCCGCACCCCGTGGTGCTGCCGCTGCCCAGGGCCTCCCTGTCGCACTTTGAAACTCTGCATTGCCACTGCTGCTGTGCGCCCTCTAGCTTCCGCTACCTGGCGTGTCTGTACGGGGCGGGGCGGGGCGGGGCGTGGCGGGGCGGGGCGTGCCGGGGCAGCCACGAGGAACCTCGCGGCCCCGTAGTGTTTTGTATTGCTTACACAATGGCGCGGCGCAGTCTAATTGTAGCCGGCTCCATTATACACGGTAGATGCGTCGAGCGCCGCTCCACCGGTCCAGTGGCGTGATTCTGCTGGGAGAGGGAGAGAGAGAGAGAGAGAGACAGACAGAGATAGGTCCGAGATGTGCTCGAGTTCTCGGTCCTGCCGCCGGCCTGCGCGGTCGCTCGCAATCAGGCTGGTGCCCGTGGCTGGCGAGCTCAGCTTGGCCCGTATAACTCTCGGTACTGCTTTGTTCCTGTCGTTTTAAACGGCCCCGGCTCGGACGGCCGTCCGGGTGCGCCGGACGCACCGAGGGGTTGTTGGGGTCCGGGTGCTCATCTGCGCTAACGTCACCGTACTGGCCCCGGCCTGCGGCCAGCGGGAGGGAGAGCGTCATTGTCAAAGCAGAGAGAGATGAGAGAGAGAGAGAGAGAGAGAGAGAGAGAGAGAGAGAGAGAGAGAGAGAGAGAGAGAGAGAGAGAGAGAGGGGCGACCGGAAGTCGACGACCGGACCGGCTGCTGATGGCGCGGCGGAAAAGCAAAGGCCGGCTCCCCGTAGGAAGCAGAGAGGAGCGCAGCAGCTCGGCGTAAACTGTTAATGGAATTATGAGAAAGAAAGAAAGAAAGAAAGAAAGAAAGAAAGAAAGAAAGAAAGAAGGAAAGAGAGAAAATTATTTCGGACAAGGTGGATTACCAAAATTTTTGCACTCTTAAACCATTAAAACCTTTTACTCTGATTTTTGGGGAACCACGTGCTCATATTTTGAGTGCACGCACCGTGGCACTATACATTTACACGAATAAGTCGGGGGCGGTCACAATCAGTTAGTTCAGCCCGTGCGGCTCTCTGCCGATACTCACGTATGATGGCCGTTGCGTACTGGCGCGCCTTGCCCGGCCTGCCCGACCGCTGCTGAACCGCCTCAGGTGGGATGGGCACGATGGTTTGTTTGTATGGGGCTGGCCTCGAGCAGGCCATCCTGCTGCCCCGCCATACTGCCCAACCCTAATTAAAAGAAACCACAGAAAATAACGTTTGAAAAAAAAATAATAACTTGCCACTTCTTGCACTTAATTTTATTGAGGTTCTGACCTCTATAACATATTTGCATTGAGGTTATCACCTCTATAACATATTTATCATACTTCAGTATTGTGTTAGTTTTTCACGTGTGTTCAAAAGGGGTGACGGCATTTCAGTGGTTCAAGTGCCGTATCTGGTGGATGTGTGTGCGTGTGTGTGTGAGTGTGAGTGCATCACGAGAGCACGCCCACCCCGTTTATCTTGTTAGCACGTCTCCAATTAGTCTCCGTCAGTCCCGTGTCGTGTGTGTGTGTGTGTGTGTGTGTGTCCTGATAGAGCAAAATTGGTTAGAAAAGCGGCCCGGCAATGCATTGCATCTCATCTGCCGTCCGCGGCCAGCGCGAGCAGAAGTTTTTATTTTCTGAATATACGAACGATAGAATAAACCATACAAGCAGCCAAGAGCTTACGGAAATTTTCGTCAGGCTCCTGTCCGGTTTCCTACTCTCCCCCCACCCCCTTTTCCTCGGTTTTCCACCTTTGCAAAAGTGGGGAGGTGTAGGTGCCTCCGGAGGGCCCCCCACCCCCAGGGCCGTATTTACCCGCCGCTATCTCGAGCAAACAAGTAATTCGGCTGGCAGACGACATAGAAGGCAGAAGGCGGCCCGAGCATCACCAGTACTTTTTCATTTTCTGCGTGCTGTAGAAATCGTTTCCATCCATGTGCGTTTTGTAACGCCCACGACGATAACCCTTTTCCTAGTATAGGATCCGAGCTTCACGCGTTGGTGTTGCGCTGCTCAATCCCTGCTTGGCTGAACCATCTCTTAATCTTGTTTTCGAGTCTGTTGTCACCGTAATATATATCGAGACCAAGTTTCTACGTGGCAGTGGCAACCGGCGCTGCTGCCACTCTCTGGGGATGGCACAATCTCTGGAAAAACTAGTGTGGTATGCGGAACGTCAGTTTGGTGTGACCACTGTTGGTCGGAGCACGCACTGCGACTACAAATTTACGTGATGTGACGCCAGCTCCAGGATATATAACTATCAGACCGTTATTGAAATTTTCCTAATATTATTAACTTGTATGTACTCGTATAATATGGACTAATTCGTCTACACATACCTACAATATTTTAATAAACTTATTGATAAAGATCTTCTTTATGAAAGAAAAACGTCATACATATGCAGAAAGAAAAAGTCTATAGTCAAACTAGTATATATTAGTTGATAAGGAAATACTTGTGGAGAAAAATGTCTCACTGTGAAAAATAGTGGTAGATTCACGGAAAAGTTTTCCACCACCTATTGTAAAATTATAAGCACTACCTATCGACTTAAAATTCAATTACAAGCAAGAGGGGCTGTTGTCAATTTACAACTTTTTTCGTGAGTCACAATTTATAAACTGAAGATCAACTAAGATATATTTCACAGTGTGCTAAAACTGTCTGAGAGTGTACGGCATTTACATACTGAAAGTCACATCACCTGCGTGACCAAAACTACGGTCGTACCTTAGGACAAAGGCCTTGTGACCGTGTGTGTACTCATATCACATTATTTTTTTTCGTGCTTTAACCGAGGGGGAAACGACTGTGAAATTGTTGTGCAACCCATCTAATTCAGATTTTTTTTTAAATGAACATTTGGAAACATTCACCATAAAAATCAGGAAAATTCAGGTAAATTAACAGAAATTTAGATCAAATTCAAGTAAAAAAATCACAAAAATTCACGAAAATTCACAGAAATTCACAAAAAAAAATATCACAAAATGTGCACACACCAAAATTCAGAGTTGTTTCTCCCTCGGCTTCAACAGTTATATTGTCTTGCAAAGCTTTCCGGACTGCGACTTTTTACTCACGCTATTGTGTTGATCGCGCACGTGCGGCTGAGTTTCTCCCCCGAGCGCTACGCGACTCAAACTCCAATAACTGTGGGTCCTGCCGGGCCGGCCGCTGTGCGCCGCTGTGCGCGCGCTGCTCAGCCTCTCGCAGCCGTGCCCCGGCATACACTGATCCGCTCAACCTGCTACTGTCCTCCTCACACCCACACGCGTGCCCGTGCTCTTGCCGACGATCATCTCCTTAAGAGCGAGCGAGCGAGAGAGAGAGAGAGAGAGAGAGAGAGAGAGAGAAGCCCTGATAGCGGCCGTATCGTTCTTCTGAGGGTCAGGGTCATCGTGGTGGCTCTGTGTTTCTGTTGCCACTCGGCGCGATGATGCAGTCGCGCGCCTGGCGGGGGAGTAACAGTATATTATCGCCGTATATATTGTCGCTTTCCCTCTGGATGGCGCGGCTATCATCGTTGTGTGGAGAACGCTGAGGGACCATCTTGGATTTTGAGTGGCCAGCCACTGCATTCTCGCCGTCAAGATTTTCATGTACCCTCACTGGAAGTTCGACGGACACCATTCCGCCTCTTTGCGTGTTCCCGCCCGCCGTCTCTTCAAACATAAAGGGAAATAAAATTTGAAGGCGGAGAGTTTTAAAGGCGCTATGGGAGTGCTCTATTGACAGCAACGGGAGACCGATTGCGAGGGAGCGCGCCTCGGCTCCGGACCGGAGGTCCATCCATCTGCTTCCACCCGATGGCCCCTTTCCCTTTATTATTTAATTGATTTTGTTTTGTTGTTGTATTTGCATAGCAGCTCTGGGAATAATTTCAGACATTGTGTATTTTTCCGTCGCGGCCGTGTCCCGACCAGCTGTTACCCCCTCTCTCCCCCACCCCCACCAAAACCACCCCTACCTCACACCCCTCTTGTCGAAAATACGACTCGGATTTGACTGCTGTCACAAGTTGAGTGGCCGGGCCCGGCGCGTCACGGCCGTCGGCGCGTTGTCATTCATACGTGCTCGGTACTCATGATACGAGAAACCAGCGTTGAAAGGACGTGAGATTTGAATTTTAAACTAGGAACCCTTTATGCGATGTTCCTTTTTTTTCTCTTTATATCTCGTTAGGAGAAAACCTCTGCTTCAAGGTCTGTCGAGACAAGAGAAACCGTAAACCGTGTTAACTAAAAAGTCCAACTTGTTGAAGATCTCATGAAAAAGAAAAAGAAAATCTTGTTGTTGTTGTTGTTTTGTCGGCTGAGGTCACGCGCGCCGCAGTCCTGTCTAGTCATAAGCGGCGGACCAGTCATCATGCCTTCTATCAAAACAATGCCGAGGTGATACAATAACGCGCGCACGCACGAGTATTCATTCAAATCGGGTCCCGGACCCGAACTGCGTTTGAAAGCGGCAGGTGCAAGCGGGACGCTCCAGCTCGACCCCGCTGCATCTTGCTCGCACATGTCGTTTTCAGACGCAGTTCAGGTCACGTTGCGGGTACCCGAATGGAAACTCTGACACCACCCGAGAGCAGGCCGATAGCCAGGCGAGCGGACGGGCCGCTAAACAGCAGGCGGACAGACGGACAGACAGACGAGTTGGTGCATCACAGCAGCAGCAGCGGCGGCGGCGGCGGCGGCAGCTCGGAGCTGATCCGGACCCCTGACGTGTGGCGCGGGGTTGCGCCTGGATTAGTGTCACGTTAGGCGCCCTGCCGCGCCAGCGCGGTTCACCCCCGAAAACTCTCTCCCCTTCGCCGCTACAGTCGCGGCTTATTTTATTTACGCTGGTCTGCCGCCCTCCCCCCCCCCTCCCCCCCGCGCCCGGCCCCCGCCGCATCGGCTGCTGGCCTCGAACTTGCCGACGGTCTAAGCCGCGTCTGGCTGGCTGGAGAGTTCGGCCAGAATTAGAGACAAAGAAGGGGTGGGTGCGGAAAAACAGGCCAATCGCATCGGCCGCGCCGTGCCGTGGAGCGGGGCGGGGCGGAGGCACTGCTGCCGCCAGTTGTGATGTTTTAGTTTATTTTATCTTTTCTTGCAGTTCAAGGTTACTATAGGAAAAATATCTGCTGCGTAAGAAAAGTCCTATGATTAAAAGAAAAGAAGAAAAATACAGTTTAAAATGCTGTTAACACAATTATAAAACTCAAATTTTTATAATAATTTGTAAGGTATGAGACTCTAAATTTAGTTGTTTTTTTTTTTGTTTTCTTTTTTTCTCACCGTTTCTTCCTAGATCAACGATTGTTTATACACGAAACAGTTTTGACTACTGTAGGTTTTGTTTACAGCGACTTTTTTATTTTACGCTTCCAAAAATTAAATGCAATGTCATTTCTTTTTTGAAATCGACTTCGTAAAGTTCTGTTGCTGCTTTCGCATTTGCACAGCTGATTTTCTTTTAGGTAACAGTGTAGATGGCCGCGTTTATGCAGTTCCGGAAATGACCAGCAGTCCGCTAATGGCCCTTGTCCTGGTGTGTGTTTGTGCGTGTATGTGTGTGTGTGTTAGTGTGCTTGTGTCGCTTTGAGCTTGTCACAGGGGCGTTGGACCGCTTAAGTCCACTACGTTCTACAGCTTGCTCTGGTTGGGGTGCTGTCACTATTGGCGAGTGGGGCGTGTGAGCCCCATCACCCCCTCTGCTCGCGTCTCTCTCACTTTCTCTCTCACTCTCACTCTCCTCCCCCTTCCTCTCCCCTCGTCCTCCACCACTCCCTCTCTTCCTGCCCACTGCTGCTGCTGCCCCACCCTCCGGATTGTCATTGGAGGACATACGCAATTTATTGGACCCGGGGGATGCCCAGACAGTCCGCCTAAACCGAGGAGAGAGAGAGAGAGAGAGAGAGAGAGAGAGAGAGAGAGAGCATGCGATAGAGTCATACCGAGGGAGAACGAACGACCACAGTGGACGGGGCGTAGAGAGGGGAACGGGGGTGGGGGGGGGAAGGGGGTCGGAACCGTATAGCAGGCAGATTTCCGGTTAACTGCAGCAAGCCCTCCTCCGGAAAAATAATTTATCATAGTGCAAATTTTATCTGAATCAATGCAAAGGCATGCGATGTAACAACAACCAGTTAATCGCGTCCGCTTATGCAACTCTCCCCATCCTCATTGATAATTGTTTTGAGAGACGCGGCGCCCCGGTGAGGCGCCGCCGCGGCGCCTGTAGCATCGGCACGCCTGTCCCGCGCCGCGGGGTCAACAAGTGACACGGCATAATACGCCGCGTGACGCGCAATATGACGTGGAGGAATTTAATTTGAGCCAAGTCTCTCTGCCGTGTGCGTCTCAAACTCGAAAGAATCTCCATCACAGCAGCGCCATGGAATATGATGAGAGAGAGAGAGAAGGGGGAGGGGGCAGGCGTCTCTCCTTGTCTTTCTCATTAGATATAGTATATTGTCTTTGCATCTGCACGCGCGCCCCGTCGAGATGGCGTGGGGTGAGTGGGAGAGGGAGCGGAGAGGATGAGAACGAGACGGAGAGCTTATAATCCGCCATGACGAGTGCGTTAAAGCAGAGAGGCATTATTTTTGTTTCCTCCTCGAGTAATATAACGAGAAGATCGAGATTGAGTGGAGAGTGGCGAGGGACGCATGGGGGAGGGTCGGATAGAGGCGTGTGTGTATTGGTGATGGTGGTGGGAGTAATCCTCGGTAACTTCCTACTAAAATATAGTGAAGCGGAGTGGTCAGGAAATAAGTGAAGTGGCCGAGGATTCATCGCAAACCAGAGTCCTTCACTCCAAAAAATCAAAGTACACCCTAAAACAAAATCATTAAAACATGATAAGAAAAAATCAAGAAAAAATAAGGGGAAAAATTAGGAAAAAAATATGGAAAAATCAGAAAAATTGGTGTACGTTTGAGTTTATAGTGGAGGACCACCCGGCTCTTATACTCTCTATGTCTGAGTGATTTCCCTGCCCGGGCGTGCGGGGGCTGGCTGGCGCTGGCCCCGGGGGGCGGGCCCTGCCCGCTGGTGCGGGACCGTCCACAGCCCGCTATAACTAGAGCGGCCCGACCAGGCCCCGCCCTGGGCCGGCCCGGGTCCCGCGTCCCCCGGGAGACACCCCAACCCCGCGCCACCACGCCGGCGCGCTGGTAGTTCGCCGGGTGGCCGTGCTCTAGGGGGCGATGTCGCTGGCGTCGTCTGCATCGTGCACTTTCTCTTGTAGTCTCTGTCTCTCTCTCTCCTCTCCCTGCCATAGCATTTGGGTCCTCTTTTCGTCCCTCTCGCTCCACCACCGGGGACATGTATGCGGCGCGGTGTAAGTGAAACAAAGTGCGGTGAAAACTGCTGGAGGCAACTTGAGGGCGGGGCGGCGGGGCGGGCGGATACTACGACCTCGTCCCGCTCCTCGTGCCCGCCCTCCTCCCCGCCCCCACCTCGCCGCCTAAACGGCGAGCATAATTAGATCCCACGCAAAACAACGTTACTACGAAAAGAGAAGCCGGCACTTTATACTGCTTACTCCAGGGAGAGACGGAGAGAGCGGGCGGATGGAGACTGCGGAGGGGCGGGGTGGAAGTAGAAAGAGTGAAGCGTTGCCTAAAGAGGTTTTGTTTCACTTGCTTGTTGGTGTAAGCACAGTCATTTACCTCCTTTTTTTCCGTTTTTGCTTGAATACAGGATTAATGGTTATACATAAGATGAGTTCGGAAAAGTCACTGGTCCACCAAACCGCATTTCCTCCGTCACTTTGCATCGATACGTACCTTACTGTACTTTCTGAGGAACTCCTTTAAAAGATACGAGGTGAAGGTGGGTGCAGAAATTAGTCGCAGCAGAGAGGAGGGGGGTGAGTTGAAAGGAAGAGGGCAGAGAAAGTGAAAGGAGGAAGCTACTTGCGGAAGCACCGAGTTGGAGAAGTGGGTGGGCCAGGCGAGATGGGGGAGGCAGGGCGGGGGGTCGTGTCGCGGGGACGCGCACCATAGGTGAGGAAACAACCGCAACTAACAACCGCTTTCTTCCTGACTTTCGTTCTCCTTTGTCGCTTCCCTCCTTGTCGGACCCGGGGGTCGCTTCCGTCTCCGCTCCCTGCTTTCACCACCGCCGCGCCTCTGTCTGCTGTGCGTTGCGAATAGTAAAGTATGTAACTCAACAACTTACCTACATAAAACACTTATTCGCACTTCATGTTTCCTTCTCTTTTTTCTGGTTATTGCCGCGATCAAAAGGTTCCCCCTGCAGTGCTCCCTCGCTCTTGCCGTTTTTTTCCCTATAGCCGCAATCGGCTTGAGCCGTTGTGTGGGCGCGTTAATGACTGAAAGAAACCTGCTTCCTTTCTGCACATTTCTCTCCCTCTCTCCTCCGACCTTTTGATGTTTTCCACACCAGTCAACGCTACCTTCTTGGCCGGAGAGAGGTAGAGAGAGAGGGCGTCTTATATCGAGAATGTTAAGTGCGCGTTTGAAAAAGCACGTGATGAGCTCTGAATTACCCTCGCAATAAAGTGTGCGCGGCCCTGCGGTACCAAATGAACCAAACCTGAGATTAGAGGCCAGGCATCATACACATTATGAAAATAAAAGCAATGAAAACTGCTGTCTATCCGATTCGCTCATTTAATTTGCTACCAGTCACCTCATCTATTTAGAAAAGATACATGGCAAGGCCAGATCGGTATTGGAATAACGTATAAGCTTTAAAAAAAAGTTGAAAGAAATGATGCAAGTAAAAATTATGTGGAATTCTTCTTGAAAATCTCGATAGACCTGTTGAAAGCCATTCTTTTCTTTTTTTAAAAAAATTTCTTCGTCCCTGAAAGTAGCAGAAATCGCGTCCGAAAATCAGGCGTCGTTATGACCGTGCCGGTGGTAGAGTAGACTTCGAGGGGGACGGCTGCGAGAGCGGGCCGGCGCGGCGGAGGGAGACAGCGGGGACTACTTCTGCACCGTGCCTTGCCGCCTTGAATGTCTGCGTTGCCATGAATTACTTGGGGTTTGACGTGGCGCGGCGCTGCTCCGCTACCTCCTGCTACCGCTGCTACCGCTGGCCGGCGAGGCGGCGGCGCCTCTTGTTGCAGCTACCCCCGCTCCCGTTGCTGCCTCTTCCACTTCCGCTGCCGCCGCTGCTTCCGGCTTTGTTTCACATCCTGAGCATTGAAGGAGGAAGACTGACAAGAAACCTGACGCGCAACTTTCTGCCCCTGGCCACCTCCCGCTCCTGTTCTTCCTCTTGCTTCTCCACCCGCAACTCCCTCACGGTTATTTCAACGTGGTTGCTGCCGTCGGGTGGCAGCTTGTAACTCTACCCCTGAGGCCACAGCAATCTCGTTGCTGCATACCTAACTTTATACTCGTCCCCTCATAGAGATATTTTCTAGAACCGATCTGCACAGCTTTTGCCCTCTAGCTGCTCCGGATGAGGCGGAAGAGGGGTGTGGGTTAAGTGGCCTTCAGCAACGTGTCTGCTTGTGGTCAAGTCCAGCCATATTTCGTCCCTCTCCAAAAGTCTCTTCTGAGTAGCCGTTGAATTCTGTCGTCTCTTTTACCACTGCCCAGCCCAGCCACCCACCCTACTAGCCGATCTCTTCGTCCCTCTCTTCTTCTCTGCGCCCCTCTAGCTCTATCTCTCTCTGTCCGCTCTGTATCGTGGGCGGGTCAGCGACACACTTATCAAACATGTCGTGACCACTGCCACCCCGAGTAACGTATAGCTTGTCGGTTTTCGCCTACCCCGCCCCTTTCCTCTCCGCATCTCACCCGACTGTGTGTGTATGTGTGTGTGTGTGTGTGTGTGTGTGTGTGTGGGTGCGCGCGTGTGTGTGTGTGCGTGTGTGTGGGCGGGCGCGCGCGCGGCCTTCTGGGGGAAACTAAATCCTCCCCAAAATGCCTATAGAAAATACGTGTGTGTGTGTGTGCGCCGGTGTGTGCGTGAGTGCCGTTTCTTTGGGTCACCGCTACTGACGGGAAGGAACACACAACAGCAGGATGCATCGCCCACAAGAGTAAGAAGGAAACGGAGATATTACGGGGGTGGTTTGTTTGTGTGTGTGTGTGTGTGTGTGTGTGTGTGTGTGTGTGAGAGAGAGAGAGAGAGAGAGAGAGAGAGAGAGAGAGAGATGGGGGAGGGAGAGGGTGAGAGGTGGAGTGGGAAGCAGAGGATGCCTAGGGGGAGACAGCGCGTGTGATTTATCTATTGTATGGCTTCGGAACGTGTCGAGTGGTCATAACGATACTTATAAACGCGGCAAGACGATATTTGCGCGCGGAATGTTGTCTCACCCGGCGGCGAGGCAGAGAGAGAGAGAGAGAGAGAGAGAGAGAGAGAGAGAGAGAGAGAGAGAGAGAGAGAGAGAGTGGGGGAGGGGGAGGGGGGGGGTGCTGCTGAGGGGCGCGCGCGCCTCGGAGGAGGAGAGGAAATGCGATAGCGCTCCCCGCGTCCGTCCGCGGCGGCGGCGGCAGCGCGCGGCCCACCCCACCCCACGTCATCGTCGGCCCCGGATCAAACGCTTCCGGGGGAATGCGACATTTGGCCGCGACGCCTGTTTAGTTGTTATTGCAATTGCCTCTCCTCTGCTCTTTGCAATTATAGACTGCCTCCTGCCGCGGAGGACGGCCCGCTTCCGTCTTTTCGCTCGTTTCCTGTTTCCATTCCGTCTCCTCCGCCGCCTCCGCCCTGGTCGTCGTGCCGCCGCAACGTCGCGGTGGCAGAGACGAAAGGGAGAGGATATTCCAGTATACAGAGAGATAGTTGCAGTGCTGCTTTTTTATTTTATTTTATTTTTTCCCTCCGCAGGTAACGCTGTATAGCGTTTGAAAACATATTTCCTACTTAGCGACAGTCTCTTGTGAATCACTTGGATACCGTCTATCGGGCGGTAACTAACTCCTTCCCGACCCCCCCCCCCTCCCCCTTCCCGTCTCCGAATCTCACTCCCATGGTTCTCCTCTCTCTTTCTGCCTCAATGGTTTCGCTTCAACGGATCGTCCGTAAATCCAGGAAGGCGCCCCCTTGAACGACCCATGCCGATTCAAGCACGGTCTCGAGTGGTGTAGAGAGGAGAGCGGAGAGAGGGAGTAAGAGAGAGGGGGCGGGGGGGGGGAATATAGTGCAAGCAGGCGACGGCGAGGAAGCTACACCACAGTGGTTCGGAAAGACTTCGCACATATTTCAACTTTGCGCCCGGAAACGGCGTGTTGTCGTCCGGAAGTGGCGATCTCCCTTGTGCGTGGCGGGGCGTGGCGGGGCTTGGCGGGGCTCGGGCGTGGCGTGGCGTGGCGGAGCGTGGCCTCAGGCCGCCCGCGTGCGGTGTAGGCAACGCCTGTAGACCGGGGGCGGCTAGCTCTCACTTATTCACGGGCTTTGTCGTCGTGTTTTTATTTTTTCATCCCCTTTCCCCTCAGCCTCACCTCTCTCGCGCGCCCCGCACGGTCCAGCGTACTGCACAACGCATCCGATACCAGGGGGGATCACGCTTCCAAAAGCAGTCATTGACCGTCCTCCAAAAATTCATTTTAAATATTGAAAATTGAAAAATATCAAAATTAAACCAAAAAGAAAACTGCAGAAAAACACGAAAACTCGGCGAAAATGATCAAAAAACTGAGAAAATTGAAAAAAGTCTGAAAAAGTAGAAAAAAGATCAAAATGGACGATTTGCCACGGATCCAAATTTATCAAAAAGTGACATAAATTTTTCGCAAAAAATGAAAAGAAAAAATAAAACAATATCGGAAAACATCAGAAGTCATATAAAATTATTGTACACATTTTGTATGAGTGATTCCCGGTGATTCCCCCCCCCCTCCCACCCACCTCGATCCGATACATTTTGTAGCGGCTACGTTTTAAAACGCGCTGGAGCGCGTGTTGGTCCTAAAGATATCACCTGCTTCTGCTACTGCCGCCGCGCGAGAGGGGAACGCTCCTCGTCATCCGGAAATGAAAGAAAACTCGCGCCGCTTCTCCGGCGGGGCGGGGCGGGGCGGGGCGGGGCGGGGCGCACGTTTATAAAAGGAATCCGTTCCACGACAGCCTACCCCTCCCCCGTTCTCTTCCCGCCTCAGGTGGTGAGGAGAGAGCCCAGCCCTCGCGAGCCTAGCCGGTCGCCGGATCGCGCCATCGCCCTGGGGGAAACGATCGACGAGACTGTGTAGGATTCTCACTCGGGACTACAAACTGTTGCTGAAAGTATGAAATTGTCAATCTTGAAGATTCAAAAAATAATAATACAAATGTTTCTGCATCTTTTGTTAAGTTTCATTCATTGCAGTCTCTGCCTTATCGTTTTGAATTGAGTCAATTCAACACAAAGAAGCATTTGTACTTTTGGAGTGAAAACGACAATTTTGCGAAGGAACTCCCGCAGCCAATACAACTGTAATTCTGCTGACAAGCCACATATAATCACACCGCTTTCTCCGTTGTGGCTGAGCGTTTTTGAAATGTTACAGCGTGAGATCACGGAGTATACGTCTCCTTCTAAATGATGCTGCTATCGCCGCGTCGCTGCTGTCCTTGAATGTCATAGCCGAGGGCGAAACAACTCTGAATTTTAGCGTTTACATTTTGTGTGTGTGTGTGTTTTTTTTTAAGTTTGCAATCCCTGCTTGAATTTTCCTAGTTTGCGGTGAATTTTCTGTCTAAATTTCTCATTTCTCTGAACTTTTTTTTCTTCTGAATTTCTCTGAATTTAACTAAAATTACGAGGTGTGCAAAACAATTTTGAGTTTTGTTTATAGCTGTGTGCCGTGCGGTATAGTTAGCACGCGCCCTGTCTGCGTGGCGTGGTCGCCTCGGGACGGACAGCGGGTCGCGCCCCCGGCAAGCGCGTCAGCGTCACAAGGGCGCGGCGGGGTGGGGTGGGGCGGGGCGAGGCGGGGCGGGGTGGGCCTGGCGGGGTCCTGAAGGGCCTCACCGCGTCGAGCCCGCACTGACTGACGTCTGGAAATAAATCGACGGCACGAGGTCGCGCGGGGAGAACACTGGCGATCTCTCGCCCCGCCCGCGGCCCGCGCCTCTGAATGGGAAACACGCCGCCGCCGAGCCCGCGCGGTCCAGCCCAGCCCAGCCCTCCCCTGTTCCAACACCTCCCTTCATCTGGCTTTTTCTTTTTGGATGGAGGGGGGGGGGGGGCAAGCCTCCTGACGCGCGAGAGATACGCTTGTGCGGATAAAATGAGTTGCGGAGGAGAGCGTGAGCCGCAGAGAATGCGCGGAGAGAGAGAGAGAGAGGAGAGTAAGAAAAGAGTAGGAGTGGTCGCGCCGTACTGAAAACCACGCCGCGCAGATGACGCCTGTGACTTTCTCTCGTCGGGTCGGGCCGCAGCGTCGGTGCGCCGCATAATCCTTTCTCTCGCTGAGCTAATTTATGAGAGGCGCGTCTGGCTCTACGACAGCCCACTGCAAGCGCCCTATCTTACTGCCTACCTGTACCCGCGGCTGTGGAAGAGTGAAAGAGAACCGCGACCAGCAAAAGAATATAATAGAACGCGTGGCTTCAGGGCGGCACGGCGCTAACTGCATTTTTTCACGTTTTTGTTTGCAAACGCTGCTGCTGCTGCTGTCGCTCCTGCTACAAGCATCCTGATGCAGCTCCTGCTGCTCATGCACCACCTCGTCTTCTTTTCAATTACGTCCGAGAGAGCACGCTGCTGGTGTGAGCAGGACGACTCGTGCGCGCGCGGTGCGGCGCGGTGCGGCGCGGTGGCGTCCCGACAGCATTATCCCCGCACCGCACAACCAAATCTCTCCATCCACAGGGGGATGTACCCGCAGCAGCCGGTCGGCCCCGCAGGCCCCGGGCCGCCCCGCTCCACCCCCGGCGCGGCGCGCTGCAGCGGCGGGGCCTGGCGGGGCAGTGGAGGCGAGGCGCACAAGAAAGAGGGCGGGACGGGGTGATAAATAGTGTGGGTCTTATGATTTAAGAGGCCCGCCCGCCCGCCGGCCGGCCCGCCCGCCTGCCCGCCGGACTCTGACTGCCTGCTGCAAGCCGAGACTCTGGGGGAAGAGGCTGGCGCGTAAAGGGGATCTGCCGGGGAGAGGGGAGGAGCCGTGTTGACGCTATCGCTTGACAATTGCAGCCCTTGTCCGCGTGTCGCCGACGACCACCCCTACTCACCCCTCACCGCGCGAGGACCGCTTTTCAGTGAGGCCGGTGGGCGCGGTGACCGAAATTCGGTTCGTGAAATAAACCAAAACAAGCGAGATCCTGGACCAAGGGAAATTGCACATTTGCCTCTTGGATTAAGCCACATCTACTTGCGGACTCCTTTATCAAGTACGTTTTCCTGGAACCAAGATCTTGTTGTTCCTTCGATTTACACTGGAAAAGCTAGTGTGGTACGTGTCACACATGCAAGTCCGCGACGTTCCTGGCGGGGTAGAATGTATGGGGTGACCGTCACGGTCAAAACCATAGTTTTGATCGCGTTTGTGATGCGACCTCCCATGTGAATAAACTGGCGGTTTGACGTAAACTGTAATCGCATGACTTGTCATCAAAGCTGGTCCCACCACGTGACGACGTAATCGCTCTCTCCTCAAAGGCACCCTGTTTCATTCTCTCCAATCGCTGCTCTGTGTGTGAGCGATCGTGGCGTCTGGCTGTCGCAATTTGCAGGCGATCTTATCACGCGTGCGCGACCCGCTCACTCGCTCACGCCCGCGGGCCCAGAGATGACTATTTGCAGGTGATCACGCCGTCTCGCCCAATTGGTCGCTGTTTGCGGGTGCGGGACCGGGATCGGGGTCCTCCCTCCGGGGCCGACTATTCGCAGCTCAGTGCTCCGGGATAGGCGGGGTGGGGCGGGGCGAGTCCCTTCTGATGTATGTACATGCTATTAATGATAACACACTCGCTGTACCCCCAATTAGGGTGGCAAGCCGAGCGCGGGTCGCGCGCTGATTCCATTCAGAGTGACGACTGAGATCGAAGCGGCGGCGAGCCCCTTCCGGTTGCCCCGCCCCGCCCCACCCCGCCCTGCCCCGCCCCGCCCCGCCCCGCCCCACCCCGCCCCGCCACCCCGCGCACCACCTCGTCCCCACGCTCTGTCGAGCCCCGCCTCGCCCAATCATACGGCGCTCGTTGCACGCATTCCAGTCCCAGTCTGTGTGTGTGTGTGTGTGTGTGTGTGTGCGCGTTTCAAATCTCCCGCAAAATTCAATATTCGCTTATGACTAGGCCTGCCGGGTACGTAGAGCGTTGACTGGTCAAGCCCACCCGGTAAACCCCTCCTATTCGCCGTCTTCCTCTCTCAATATTTCTCTCTCTTTCTGTGCCTCACCCTATTCCTCCCCCTTCTCTCTCTCTCTCCTCTCTCACAGGAGCACTCTGTCGCTTTCTCTCCTGAGCCAACAACCAGCCCCTCCGCTTCGAGTCCCAGCGGACCACGCTCGGCCCCGCCCCGCCCCGCCCTGCACCGCCACTGCCCTCCCTCGGACAAAGAGGATTTCAGATTCAGCAGGAGAAGGGTTCGCCGTAAATCATACACCTTTAAAACCGACTTTCACTTCTCTAGAAAGTTCTTTCTTTTTCGCAGTCGCGTAAAGGTCTCTTGAGTGGAGAGAAGCCGTCCACTGCAGACCACCACGCCTCGGAGGTGGCCCCAATTTTCCCCCATCTCCCTCCGTCTCTCTCGCCCAAACCCTCCGCCTCCTCGGAGCGGTATGTAATGACGGCTGCCAGAGCCCCCGCCCTGCTCAGGGAGAGAGAGAGAGAGAGACCCAAAGAGAAGCGTGACGTGGATTCAAAGTGGATTCCACGTGGATGCGTGGATCTATCGTGGACGTGGATGAATCCACCAAAATTCAACTGGTTTCCGGATTATAAAATATCATCATAACTTTATGTTTGCAAGAAACTGGGGTGCACCTAGCATGCCTGAACATAATAACCAGTGAAACAACTGCTTGGAAGCTGAGTTTGCAACATCCCGTTGAAAAAATGTTGAATGTACGTTATTTTTACCACCGTGGACTGGTCCACCATATTTCAACTACTTTACTATTTCAGAATGGAATTTCTGTGTTGTCAACTTTCCTTCATACTTTTCCATGATTCATGAGATGAAATACGCTCTATGATTTGGTTATCACGTTAATGGGAATACGTTGAAATAACGTGGAATCAACGTGTTTTACTCCACCGTGGACGGATCCACCATTTTTCGACTACTGACTGATCGCCCCTTGATGTCTGTGCTAGCGACTTTCCTGTTCCTGATTCATTGGAGAAAGGGCGATTTATGCATTTTTTTCAAGTTTTAGACTTTGTGGAAATAACGTGGGATCCACGTGGAGTCCACTGTACGAAGTTCATAGTTGAACTTTCAGAATTCAGTCAGACCTTTATTTTTTTGTAGACGTCTGAAAACTGTCATGCCCTAATAAAATATTATTTACGATTAGTCGCAAACAAAAGGAAATCGAATTTGGTCGTTTTTAACCCACAAATCGGTAAGACCATGCCAAGGAGCTGTGGGAGGTGACCCTTACAGTGGGATCGGTTGCTGACGCTCCGTCCTCATCAGCCGCGCCATAGGCTAACGGATATAGTGAGAGACTTCCAACCCGAAGCCCCCGGGTTCAAGTCCAGGTAAGGCAAAGAAAAAAAAAAAAGCTATGAGTTGGATTGTTGAGTAAAAGACACCCGGGGGAAAGGGGAAGAATGAAAACGTTTTATAATCACATCATAACACTGTTCTTAGAGGATGTGGTACGTGGTGTGAGCACGTTAAATCGACGAAAATTCGACGTGGAGCGAAGAGTCATTTCAACGTGGAAATCACGTCATCTGTCAACGTGGAATCCACGTGACAGTTCTACGTGGAATCCACGTTCCTTCCACCAAAATTTCTCTTTGGGAGAGAGAGAGAGAGAGAGAGAGAGAGAGAGAGAGAGAGAGAGAGAGAGAGAGAGAGAGAGAGAGAGAGAGAGAGAGAGAGAAGAGAGAAAAAAACTACTCCTGGATCTGTGAGCTTGTGGACATCGGATACGCGGATACGTAAGATTTAGAAAAGGAGGAAAAAGAGAATGAGGCAGAACTTATCTGGAATTCTGGCTCCTGCCTTCTGCGTGCTGAATGTCGTGCAACCTCCCCTCCCGCCCTTACCGGAGCGTGAAACCGTATGTTTGTCGCGGGCTCGCCTCCTCATCTTTCCACTCTCCTTGAAATAACGCCCAAGATCGTTCTCTCTCTCTCTCTCTCTCTCTCTCTCTCTCTCTCTCTCTCTCTCTCTCTCTCTCTCTCTCTCTCTCTCTGTTTCTCTTTCTCCCGCCACACCTTCCGCACACGCGACCAAAGAATTTGTCCCCAGGCCACATTGCGGGAGGCTGAGCCCGCCACCCACTGCCACGACGGCGCACCGCTCCGCAAAATTGAAAAAAATAAAACGAACAAGCATAATAAAGGCGACGGAGCAATTTTTCTCAGAGGGAATATAGCAAGGCTGCGGAAAGAATAAGGGTCCTTAATTTCACAAAGATGGCGGGCGCGTGGAGGGGACGGTGGGCCGGGGCGGGGCGGGGGGTGCGAAGACGGTATGAAGGCTCCACTTTGGAATGTGAGATGGCCGTGTCCCCGGCTGCGTGCGCCGCCGCGCCCCGCCGCGTGAGTGCGACAGAGACGGCGCCTTTCGGACGCGCTCCCTCCTGCTGCTGCAACTTGCTTCACGTCCCTTTAATATCAGTGCGCGGGGCGGGGCGGGGCGGAGCGGGGATGGAGAGCTTTACAGGTTAAACGTTTTACACGGCGAGACGGCTGCGGCGGAATTACTCTTTGTAGAACCGTCGGTAAAGGAGCGGAATTTAAAACTTCAGTTACGCATGTGCGGGAATGCCGGTTCAGGGCCAACGGTTTCAATTACACTGACTTGTTTTTTATTTGTTTATTTGTACAAAGTTAAACAATGAAATCTTTTGCACTAATTTTTGCGTTCATTTTAACGCTTTTGTGCATATAATTGTGTACAAAATCGTGAAATTTTGCGCACGACTTTATGCAAAACGAAACGCAGCTTTAACTTTGCACACACTTTGCGTTTGCACAAAAAACGTTCAAGTGCAGTTAAAGCGAATGCTGGTTCGGACAAAACCAAGAATATCTAAAAAAAAAAAAAAATAATAATAATAATAATAAAAAAAAATACGTATGCTTAGTCGCGACGTTCCATTATACACCGTAGAATACCATAGTGTATATGTCGCGTCGTCGCAGAGAGTAACACCGCGACCCATGCCCGACCCGACCCGACCTGCACTTTGGGCTGTGCCGGCGCGACGCGACGCCGCCTCTGGGTGACACACCTATACGCTCTGGCGGCGGCGCCCCGCGCCCTGCGCCCTGCGCCCTGCACCCTGCGGCCCTGCCGCGCTCCCGCCGGCTCCTCCTTGATTTACAGCTTGACCTGCTTCGTCGTTAAATGGCGTATCAGATAAGGTCAGCGTAAAGACAGCAGCGCGGCGGGGGCCGCGGGGGCCCAGCGAATAGGTCATGATGCCGCGCGGTACACATCAAAAGATAGGTGGCGCGGCTCGGGGCGGGCGGACGGGCGGCGGCGGAGTCGCTCCCGATGCAAATGGACCATTTCGCGGAGACAACTCGGGGAAACAAAACCATTTGGATGGAAATCGGCGCGCGCTGCTGTGCGCTGCTGTGCGCTGCTATGCCCGCGCGCCGCGCCCGCCTCGAGCCCAAAAGCCCCGGCTCCGGCCGCTTTCTTTCCTTAACATCTCCCTCCTGGCCGCTCGCGGGGCCTCGCCGCCCCGCCCAGCTCCGCGCCGGCCGATGGCGCGGCCGAGTGTCTTGTTCACCGTATACCTGCCCGCCACCTTTTAGGCCCCCAGGAGGCCCGGCCCAGCCGCCGCCGTCGTTACACGCGGCGCGGTGCCTGGGCGAGTCCAACAAAAGTCGCGCTCCGCCGCCCTCTCCAAAATTAAACGCGAGACGGTGTGCCGTCGCTGTTTTCTAAAACTGTCGTTCTCTGCTTTTACAGGCGTGCGGGACACATTATCCAGGCGGACGGACGCGGGCAGACATCGCCGTGAGTACACTTTTGCTCTTTTTTTTTCTTTTCGCCTTTCCTGGTTATTGCGTGTCGTCGCCGACGCAGCACTGCGGGCAAGATTTGTTTGAATGCGGAATTCGGTTCGGAAAGAGGACAATTGCAGCTTGGCGATCCTTCTCGCTAATATAGGCAACACGCCGACACTGTTGCGTATCCGTTGCCTACCGGTCAGGCGCGCGCCTACGCTATAGGCAACACGCCGCGCTGTAGGCAACACGTCGACACCCGTGCGTACCGGCTGCCTACCCGGCAAGCGCGTCTCCTCCGCACGGCATGGGTTTTTATTGACAGTGCGGCGACCAAGAGATCCTAAAAAAAAGAAATCAGTGTACACTCTAAAATGAAATCAGTGAAAATGCAGAAAAAATTCAAGAACAAAACATTAAAAAATCAAGAAAAATAAAACGGAGGAAAAAAAAAGAAAATAAAGGGAGTTATCCTTCAGACAATAAAGCCACAAGAAAAATCACGAAAAATTTGAAAAACTCAGAAAAATCGGTGTGCGCTTTAATTTCTAGTGTAGGACCCCTCACAGTAAGTGGAGGCAGCCACGTCCTGAATGGGAGCATGAGGGCGGGGCGGGTCCCTGGATGGCGTGGTGGGGCGTGTTGGATGCGACGGAAGGGCCGAGGAGGGTCGTCCGAGATAGCGCGTGATGACTAATAAACATGTTTTCAAGCCGGCGGGGGTGGCGCGGGTGCAGCAGCCGTGTTTGCTCTGGGGACAATGCAGCAGTGGCTCCAGCCTTTTGTTGCAACGCCACGCCCCGCCACGCCTCCCCACCTCCCACGGCGTCCCTCGCGCGCCGCGGAACGGGCGCGTCCGCTAGCAGTTGCCCGGGGGGAAAAGTGTGAAGATGTTCAACCCGTTGGAGCCTGGAGCAGTGGGAGCGAGTGGGAGAAGGGCGGGGAGGACTCTGAATCTTGGAGTATATATTTTGCGAATTTTTGTGAATTATTTGGAAAATTTTCCTGAATTTTTGCGAGTTTATACAAAATTCTTGTAAATTTTCACTTGAATTTTACTCAATGTTTTTGAATTTTCCTGATTTTTTCTGAAATTTTGTGCATTTTTCTTTAATCTTTCTGAATTACGAGGTGTTGAAAAATTTTATAGGTTTTTTTCAGTGGGAGAAGAGGCGGGGCTTATGAAGCCCCTAGGTTGCCTTGGCTGTTAATTCTAAGAGTCTTTGTGATATTAAAGGGTATCCAGATTGAAGTAGGTGGGTATTTATTACAGGTCGATTATCACAAAAGATTTTCAAATAATTTTTTCGTGCCTAGGTTTTTCTTGCATGAGCAAAATCGATTGAGGCAGGTAACTGGAAATGTGCAACTATTTTGGCCCTTGACATTACGTTTTATTTTCATTGTTGAAACGTTTTATCAGGCAACTCTGATCTGGCAATGTCCTCTTGTTATTCCCTGTTTTTTTTCTGCTTTCCTCACTCTTTCTCTCCTTGCTCCGTCTCCCTTTCTCTCCTCCCCCTCCCCGTCTCCGCGAGGGACGCGCTTATCGCAGTGGTCATATCTAAGGAGAGTGGAGATGAGTGCGTGCTGCTATTTCCAACCCCTCCCCCTGCTGGCCTTTCACCCCCCGCCTGCCCCGTTCTGTAGCTCCATTACACTGCTGCAAGAAGTCATTTACGTAATTGTAAAAAAGAAAAAAAAAGGATGTCTTGCTTTCATCCTACAAAAATATACCCGCCATTTAGCCCCCAAAATTAAAACAGACTATACAGTACGCTATCCACTTTGGAACACACAAAGTTTGTGTTAATATCGAAACAAGAATCGTCGCCTGTATGCCTTGCCATGTAGGTGCGTTGCCATACTTTCACAGCAACTTACTTTATGGCGTGCTCTTTGCTATCCTAATCCACCCCAATCTCCGCCAGTCGAGACCAGAGAGCCCCGGTGCCGTCTTAATACTGCTAAAATGTTCTGTGTGTGTGTCTCCGTACCTGAGATTGTTATCCGTCGGCCCTTGAGACGTGCCTGGCCTGGACGGGACTAGACAGGACGACCCTCCGGAGAGATCTTTTCGATATTTTCGAGCCTGTTCGGAGAGCGAGCGAGCGAGAGAGAAAGAGAGAGAGAGAGAGAGAGAGAGAGAGAGAGAGAGAGAGAGAGAGAGAGAGAGAGAGAGAGAGAGGAGAGGGTGGAAGGGTAAGGGAGAGAGATGGCGGGGGAGATTGCGCTCGCGAAAGAGAGAGTGAGAGAGAGCGCTGAGAGTGAGAGGCTCGTGGGTAATTGTGAAATGGAGAACATCTCTTGACTCCAGTGGCGTACACTCCTTGGTGGTGGCGGCCCTCGCCTCCCCTGGGACCAGTGGTGCGGGCGCGGGGGGCCCGGCCCGGCCTGGGCCGTTACTGGCCGCGGTGGAGGGGCGGAGGGCCCGGGGCACGCTGGGGGTTGGGGTCGGCTTGGGCGGATGAAAGGTGTTGCGAGGGCTTTGCAGGGCGATGGTCGTTAAGACTGCACTTTGCGGGCGCAGCGCTGCGCAGGCCGGAGCCGGACGGCGCACGCCCCTCCCTGAGGGCTGCTGCTGCTGCTGTAGAGTCCCACCCGGGGCTGCTTCCGAATAGCTATCCGCCCGGACCCGCGGCTGCGCTGCTCCTCTGGGACCCCTCTGTAATTTTTTTTTCGAACGCGACCCATAGAAGCCCTTTATCGGAATTAGTCGGTATGCCTCATTGGCCATCCCCTGGCTGGCTGGCTTTGACCGGGCCGGCGCGCTCAAATTGGCGTCCCTGCCGCGCCGCCGCCTGGGAGCGGCCGGGGGCGGGGGCCGGGGGCCGGGTCAGGCCGGGAGCCGACGCTCCGGGGACTAGGCCAGGTTTTTACAGAGTGAGAGAATCGCCTGTGACGTAAATCTCCCTTCCAGTTCCGAGCTGCACAGCCAACTCTCTTGACGCTTCCCCCGTCACCCTCTATTGTTTTTGTTGGGGAGGATCGAGGTTAGGGAAAAATTTCACGCGCACTTAAATTTCGCAGTGCGTCAGTTTTGAGGGTAATACCGTGTGAGGAATATATGTTAGGATTTCGGGAAAATTTTCCGTTAGGAAAGTAACGATGTCGTATTGCGACGTTACAAAATAGCAGGATACTTGGTACCGACTTGCCATTCTACACGGTAAAAACAATGTCTGATTTTTTGAGGAAAAAGGGAAAACTTTGAGGAACTTCCGTAATTTGAGGGAAACCCCTTAGATTTTGAGGAAGGCTCCTCAAAAATTAAGGGAAATCTCCACAAATTTTGAGGAGACTTTCTCAAAATCTAAGGAGTTTTCCTCAAAGTATCCAAAGGTCCTCAAAGTTTTCCCTTTTCCCTCAAAAAATCAGACATTGTTTTTACCGTGCTAAAGCGAGCGCAAATAAGACTTCGCAAACTCTCGATCCGATCGTTAATTTACATCACCGTTCGGCAGTCACAACCCGTAAATTTACGCAACTATTTCCTACCGTTTAATGGCAACTGTCTAGTTTTATACTTTCTATTTTTTCGTAAGCGTCAGTTACGCATACCGCTTTGTGATCAGTGGGACGCGCGGGGTATGCGCGGAGCAGGAGGGGCGGGAGAGGAACTTGCCCGGGGTCCACTCCCAGCCCGGGTCGAGGTCTCGGGGTGCTGCCCGTGCCGAGTGGCCAAAGGGAGAGGAGGTACCGCGCCGCGCCGCACTTTGGGAGACCGGAAAAAGCGCACTCACGGGGGCAGTGGGGCCGGGCGGGGCGGGCGGGGCAGGCGAGCGGCCAGCCTCCGGCCCCGGCCGGAGATACTCCGGGGGAGAAAAAGGGGATGAGGGGGATGGGGATGGGGGGGGATCGGCCTTGGGTGAAAATAGCTTGACAATGGTGATAAATTAGTTGCGACGCTTTTGTATACCAGGGATTTGCTTCCTTTCCTGTGTTTGTGTGTCCTACCTCCCCCCCCTCCCCCCTTTTCCCCCCTCTCCCTTTCTCTCGCTCCTTTGCCCAGTTCTCTTTCTCTGTTTCTTTCACTCCCTCTCTCTCTCTTTTACCCGCTATCCCTCTCCATTTCAATCCCCCGCACTCCCGGCGAAAAGGAAGTAGGGGGTAAAAAGAGCGCAAAAGTTCGCACCCTCCGCCCCGCACTGCACCGCTGCGCTGCTGCAACAGCAGAGTCCTTGCGCAGACACCCCTATCCCCCTCACCACCCCTGCTCCCCAACTACTCTGCTAAGAGAATACTTTCCAAAATATCCGTCCGTCTTTTATGCAATTTTGACGACTATGGCTTCTCTGCTACAACGTTAGAGAATCAGTCGCCTATTTCCATGACATACCTCAAAAGTTTACTTGATTTTTTACCTCTGCTAGTAGTCCTTTAATTCCATTTGTAGGCGGCCCCTCCTTCTCCTCCAACACGCCACCCGTACATATGTCGAACTAGACGCATGGAGGTCAGCCGGCCGGCGATATCGTCTAGGTGGGGGGGGGGATGGGGGGGGTGGTGAGAGGTGGGGGGGGGGTGAGAGGTGGGGGGGGGACCGCGCGGGGGCGGCAGAGCGAAGGGCGATGAGACGCCCTCGTTGGATGAGGTCCATGTTTCTTGGAGCGTTTCCAGCGAATTGCGACTGCCGTGGTCTGGTCCGCGCTGTCCCTCCTTCTCCTCGTATCTCTCCGCCTCTCTCTCTCCTCTCTCTCTCTCTCTCTCTCTCTCTGTGTGTCTCTCTCGCTCTCTAAGTCTCTGTCCCTCCATACCCTTCCCGCATCCCCGCCACGCCCCGACACACTTATGCCACCGCCACTCCTCTCCGTCTTTCATTCTTATTCCCATGGCTCCTCCGGGGGCCGGGCAGCCGCCTCCGGGGTCCCCCTCCGGGGTGCTCCGGGGTGTCCCGCCTCCCCCCCGCTCCCGTTTGGCGGTGACCTTCCCCCGACTCCCCTTTCCTCCCCGATGCATACCGGGGGAGCTTCGATGGCCCACAAAACCCCTTTCCTTCCTTGACACGACTGAATATTGATCTGGAAACGGTAGCGAGCTAGCGGCCCCTTTTTTATGTACCAGCAATCCCGGGTGGCGGGGCGGGGTGGGGCGGGCCCGGGGGGCTCAGGGCCCGGCCCGCAGCGTTGGGTCATGGGTCCCTTATTCATGGCCGTGATGAGGCACTGGGCTCATGCCAGACTCCACCGCCACGCCCCGCCACGCCAAGTGCTTCCTCCACAACCCTAAGTGCGGTGCACCTATCCTATCCTCCCCTATTCAAGAGGGGCTGCGAGTCCTCTGCGGTATATCTGAGCTAGGAAACGAGCCATTCCGACCAATTTCGATGATTCCGTGTCCGGGGAGGGGGGAGGAGTCCTGCGGGGTGTACGGCGGTCCCTTACAGAAACGAGAAGTACGCTTTTGGTCCCCGAAAAGTCTCGTTTAGGGCGCGAGAAGTACGCTCACAGTCCTCTTGGACTAATGCACTATTAGTGCGCTTCGACTGGGAGGACTGGCCGCTAACAGGGCTAAAAGTGACCAAAAAACGCACTACGGCGAGGTCTGTCCTCATTCGCAGCGAGGGGACTAGGGCGCGCAGAAGTACCATTTAGCCCGTGCAGCCGTACTTCTTGTGGGCTAGTCCTCGTGCCTTATGGTGCCTACAGCTTCGTGTGGCGCGCCGGGAGCTGCTACTGCAGTAGGAGCTTGCCCACTGCGATGCTTTGCCGCTGCTGTAAATGAACTTAAATGTCGAATTGTCTCGTAACCACGCAATAGTGCGACGTGGATATTTTTTAACAGTTTGGGTTTGACTAAAGTTTCAAGGGGATAAAAAACTTTGGCGTGGCGTGTGTTGATGGCGTTGTTTCGTAGAATTCGTCAAAAAAGGAACCTACTATTTTCATTTGCGCTTGTTACGCAGTTCACAGTGCTGGAGAGCGAACACTACAGTTATTCACGCCATTTTAATTGGATATATATGTACTTACTTTAGCGGGGATCGAACCTCGGACCTTCGGATGCTGATGCGGACTCGCTGACCATGAGACCACCGAATCACATGCACGCGTGAGAGTCGCGATCGCAATGCCAAGCAACGGCCTGTGTGTGAGCTAGTCCCTGTGCTGTGGGCTGCTCTGCTCTGATTGGTCAACGTACTGGACGCGTACTCTTCGCGGCCAAGTACCGCAAACGGGCACTTCTCGAACCCTTGGCCTCGGGGAAAAATGTATGCGGGAACTAGTACCCATCCGAAGAGCCCTCAGAGGAGACTAGTCCGTCCGGTGAGGTTCTCTCGTGAACCCTAGTCCGTGCTTAACAAGTACCTAGGGAGCACTAGTCCTCTCGGCTCGGTCCTCAAACGGACCCTAGTCCGCCCATCACGAGTCTTCTTGGCGCACTGGTCTCAGCGAGGGGACCGCGAGGAGGACATGTCCCTCGCCGCATGCGGCTAAAAAGCGCACTAGTCTCAGAGGGAACGCACTCCACGCGCCCTCTTAGAGGACTGAAAGAGACTTCTCGGGGACCAAAAGAGTACTTTTGCTTTTTGTAAGGGGTGTCATCGATGAAATGAAAAGGGGGTGGGGATTACGTTAATTTGTCAATCGTCTCGCAATTTTCTTTCAGTTTTGGAGGGCCTTTTCTTTTTTAACGTATTAACCATATACCGTAAGGCAAAGGCGCAAACAATAGTACCCATCTGCGCCACTCAGCGAATTTAAGGCAGTGATTACACGCACAGGCTAACCGTTACCGTTGGTTTTCTCGGGTTCTCTGACAGAGGCTGTCTGTTCTTTGATAACGAGTTCGTAAATTCGTAAAATAGAATGTCTCTCCTCGCAGGGTCGCTATGAAAGAAAACAGTTCGAAATTTGTGTGTTTTTAATTCCATTATACCTCTGTTCTGATACCGCCACCTGTTTGTATTTGTTATTGTTCAATATCCGTTGTGGCCGTCGCGTATTTACTTACGTAGTATTTCATACGTCCGGTGGCGGTTCCCTTTCATCATTGTCGTTATGACGATGGTTCTGCCCAACGGCAACTTCAACTGCTCACAAAACCCACAAAGAACAGTTGCGTATCGAACCAAGCCATTCGCTCAGGTGAATATCTGGTATTGTGATTACAACGATGATGGCAAACTGCTGACAACATCATGCCTGTCTATCCCGAGCTTGGAGTAGGATTGGGGGGGGGGATTGCAGGACGGGGCGGGGCGGGCCACGCGCCCGCTGTGAGGAGTGGTCTCTGTATAGCCGGGATTGCCTCGGTAATAGAACATTTGTGGAAACGTCGTGGTGGATAATTCCCGGCACAATGAGCTGGGCCCGTCCCGTGGGCCTCTGAGGGGCCCAGCAGTCCTGAGCTGCTTCCCCTGCCGCTTCCTCCGCTCTCCTTCCGCTGGGCGGGGCGGGGCGGGGCGGGGCGGGGCGGGGCGGGGCGGGGCGGGGCGGGGCGTTGCCGGACCCGCCGGACGGTTTGGGTCCCGCAACCCCCTGCAGTGAAACCCTTTTGGCCGGCTAATAGTTTTGAGGTAGCCATTCAGCCTGCCAACCCTGGCTGTCCCGCCGTCCCCGCACAGTACAGAGCTCTGCCCTGCCAGCCGCCCTTCGGCCGACCGGCCTGCTGGCCGCCCCGCCGAGGCTGGCAGCCCGCGGCGAATACAACCTCATCATTCTGCCACCCGGGAGGGAGGGAAGGTCGACGGCGCTTTCCTGCCGCGAAGCACCTCGGCCGGCCCCGCCCCGCCCCGCCCCGCCCCGCCCCGCCCCGCCCCGCCCCGCCCCGCCCCGCCCCGCCCCGCCCCGCCCCAACCCGCCTCATACCGAACCACCCCATCCCGCCCCACCGTGCACCCGAACACCTCGTTGAATACACCCACTCTCCATAGAAAAATAGCTCTGTCAAATCAGGAAAAATTTCGGGAAGTCATAACTCAAAAAAACTAAGTCCACATTTTTTATAGACCCTGTCACTTTTATTTTTATTTTATTTCTTATTTTGAAAAATGATAAAAAAAAATCTGAATAAAAGCGCCGAGATACGATAGCAATGTTCCATCCTTTTTTGTATTTTTGCTTGCAAAGTCATTAACGTACGTTTCGTTCTAATGCAATTCGTGGCTCAGCAAAAATACTAAGCTTAGAAGAAGTAACAGAGGCGACTAGCAAAAATCACACTGGAAATCCAACTGTACGAATGTCGTACACTTGTAGGTGTGTGAATGTCCATTCGTACACTTGAGGGTGCAACTCTCTGACTGCCACTTAAAATATAACTTCTAAGGTCAGCACTCTTAAAATTCTATGAAGAACTAGGATTCATACACTACGGATAAACCAAATTCATCATAACCTATGAACAAATTTATAAAATCTCTCCATAATACAAATCATTTTAGGTTCCACTCTGGTTTTTTGACAGCAAATGAAACCCAACGAACAACTTTGTTCGTAAGAATCACATCAGTATAGTACGAATGGTTGAAGGTTTGTAATGTACGAATATTATTCAATTAAAACATTATTTATTATAAAGCAGTACAATGAATCCATTCTTCCAATTATATTTAAGTATAAATCATCAAGAACTAAAATAATATTAGCAAACTCTTATTTACTCTAGTATGCAAAAGTGAATGATTGTCAAGATAGGAAGCATGAATTAAACGATTAATAAAGACTGAATCTGGATATGAGAGGCAAACGGGGAGAGACAATTTATTGAAGGAAGTGTTTGCAAAATGATTCCAATTTAAGGCGGCAGCTATAAGTTTCACTCACTTAGACAACAACAACCCAGGCACGAAGGTGATGAGAAGGATGCTGAGTTCCATCAGGACAGGCAGTTCTGCATACATAACATCTTAACCTCAACTGGAGATATATTAGATGCACTTCAAATCGATGAACTTATTGCTCCATGGTGCAATATTCAACAGAGAGAGGAGCAAAGCGTGAAAGAGATGGTAAAAGGAGAATATTTTAAACTGACACTGAACTGATTCACATAAAACTCATTATATGAGATTTACAATAACTGCAAGCGTTGTTTTGCACTGACGCTCTATTGTCGACTGCTTTTGTTTACAGCGAGGAGCGAGGGCGAGGGACGAGGCGGTGGGCGGCGGGGCAGGGGCAAGAGCTGTGGTAGTGTCAAAGGGGCGCGCTCTTGCGGGGCGATCTGGAACTTCGGCAGATTTGGTCATTCCCTCACGTCATAGGAGTGTCGAGCTCGCCCACGACGCCATGGAGTATATGTGACTGGTGCCGTCAGTCGCGCCGACCCGGTGCGCGGGCGATGCCCTCCTGCACCATCGCGACACCGCCGTCTGGTCTGCATAGCGATTCTTGTGCATGCCCTTCTCGCTCTGTCTCTCTCTCGCACCTGTACTGCGTACCTCATGAGTGCGAGAGAGACAGCGAGAAAGGTGTACTTTGAGAAGGCTCGCGGAGGCCCTGCCGAGTGCCGAGTGCGCCCGAGTCCACATCAGCCTCTTGGTCCGACGGGCCGTCGTCGACCTCGTCCGCACCAAGACCCCCACCCCACGACCGTGCCCACGACCCAGGAGTCCGATGTGGACTCGGGCGCACTCGGCCGGGCCTCCGAGAGGCTCCGAGTGCCGTAAAACGCGACGAGCGACGACGGAATGCCCGCAGCGCAGCACGCAGCACGTTGTGATTCACATGACCGCTCTCGCACCTCCGTCCTTGTCGCACCTATGGCAGTGCCCTTTGTTGGGGATGGCAGGGCCCCATGAGTGCGACAAGGAAAGGGGAGAGGGAGCGATCTTCAGAATCAGCAGAGCTATTCTGGTGCACACATTTCTCGCTGTCTCTCTCGCACTCATGAGATACGCCGTATAGGTGCGAGAGAGACAGAGCGAGGAGGGCGTGCACCAGAATCTCTATGCAGACCAGACGGCGGTGTCGCGATTGTGCGGGGGAGCGTTGCCCGTGCACCGGGACGGCGCGATGGACGGCACCAGTCACATGAACTCCATGGCGTCGTGGGCGAGCTCGACACTCCTATGACGTAGGAGGGAATGACCAAATCTGCCGAAGTTCCAGATCGCCCCGCAAGAGCGCGCCCCTTTGACACTATCACAGCTCTTTCCCCTGCCCCGCCGCCCGCCGCCTCGTCCCTCGCCCTCGCTGGAAACGAAGCAGTCGACAACAAGGCGTCAGTGCAAAATAACGCGCTTGGAGTTATTGTAAATCTCATAATGAGTTTTATGTGAATCAGTTCAGTGTCAGTTTAAAATATTCTCATTTTACCATCTCTTTGACGTTTTGCTCCTCTCTCTGTTGAATATTGCACCGTGGAGCAGTAAGTCCATCGATTTGAAGTGCATCTAATATATCTCCAGTTGAGGTTAAGAGGTTATGTATGCAGAACTGCTTGTCTTATTGGAACTCTGCATCCTTCTCATCACCTGGATGCCTGGGTTGTTGTTGTCTGAGTGAGTGAAACTTATAGCTGGCGCCTTTAATTGGAATCATTTTGCAAACACTTTTCACATTATCTATAATCCTTTGCCGTTTACCAATGTAAGTTCCGGGCTATCTTTCCCACTAATGTGTGAACGGTACTGGTTTAAGGACTAGGCAGCTATCTGATTTATTTTCTTTTACTTTGTAGTTTACATTCATACTAAATTTTTGAAAATGTTTATCTTTTGCTTCTTATTACATTCTGTGAGTTGAATACTGTTGTCCGCCATTGAACGTTTTTAATCTTTAATTATGTATGAAGTCTTCGTACTCTACATTCACAATCTATTGTATGCCCCTTTTAATCGTATGATATAAACAAGCCTTTCTATGAAGAAACATCACCGTAATATACTAACATCACTGTTCGTATTATGACAGCGCAAAATTCTTCAAACTCTACTAATCAAATCTTTCACAATACGAACCAAGTTCATTGTAGGATTTTCAAGAGTGAGCATCATCTCCGGGGTAAAGTTTCCTTTCAAACGAGCTCGTATAAGATGGGGTTGCGATTTATATTGAGGTGGGTATGTTCATCAAATCAAATGTCTGAAGTTGTATTAAAGGGCATGTCCATGGTAAAGTAACAATCTCAACCCTATCACATGCGCGGTCGTTTTATAGGAAATTTTACGCCGGAAATGATGCTGACCTCAGAAGTTATATTTTAAGTGGTAGTCAAATAGTTGCACCCCCAAGTGTACGAATGAACATTCACACACCTACAAGTGTGCGACATTATTCGCACACTTGGATTTCCAGTGCACTTGCGGCTTTGAATGAGTGTCTCTCTACAGTCGGTCTTGTATGTTCCAGGCGGCCTGCAGCAGCGCGACCTGTCGGGGCTGGTGGGCGAGACGGTGCAGCTGCCCTGCCACGTGGACACGGCCTCGTGCGGCACGGTGCACTCGGTCAAGTGGTACCGCGGCTCCTCGCGCATCTACGTGTTCAGCGAGATGGCCGTCGTGGACCACGCCGAGGGGGACTACGTCGACAGGTGAGTCTCTCATCATCATCATCATCATCATCATCATCATCATCATAGCCTGTGTAGCGGACAAAGACACTGCGCGGCGCATATGGTGACGCGTGGGGGGCGTGCTGCCGGGACATGCTTCGAACCCACCAGCAGGGCGATGCCGCGCGCCGACTTCGTGTCTCTGTCCTTGTTGCACTCACGGGGCTGGCCCATAAGGAGTGAGAGAGAGGACACTACTAAACGATACCCTGAATCCGCCTGCAGGGCGGCGGCGGCGTCAGCCTGCAAACCACATAAAACATGCGCATGTTTTACACAATCTTGGTGTGCGCACACAACGCCGCGGCGGCAGCAGGGTGTGGACCACCACCACCACCACCACCACCACCACCACCACCACCGCGTCGCGACCGGCGGCCAGCATGGCGGCCACTTTGTATTTTTTCCCCTTCTCTCTCCCCGCGCGCGCTTTCCTCTTCCCGCCACCGCGCCTCTCACCGCGCGTTAGGACGAGCGTAATGTTAGTTTTACGCGCTTTAGCGCCTAATGGCCCATCCCGGCCACGAGGGCCGCGCCGGTCCATGTATCAGTCGCCCCGCCCCGCCCCGCCCCGCCCCGCCCCGCCCCGCCGCCCTGCCCTGCGCAGTGGATCGCCCGCGCCGCCCCGCCGCCCAGCTCGGCTTGTATGGCGATACAATGGATGGGCGCACCGGGCTTGGGCGGGCCTGGGCGGACCGGGCCGGGCCGGGCCGCGGGTCTGGCGGAAATCCAGCAATGAAACATTGCGCGCCGCTTCCCGCCGTGTCTTGCGGGGCGGGGCGGGGCGGGGCGGGGCGGGGCGGGGCGGGGCGGGGCGGGGCGGGGCGGGGCGGGGCGGGGCGCGGAGGCGTTCACGCCGTCCGGTGCCCGTGCCGGTGCTTAGCGCCCCGGGCCCCACCCCGGGCCCCGGGAACCGCGCGTCACAGGATACAGCCGCGGGAAAAAGGAGAGGTCCGCTCTGGGACGGGCTCGCCGTGGCGAGGAAGACGTAGTAGTGGAGGGCACTGTGAACAACAACAACAACTAAGTGTGAAACGCCAGTTTTGATGATGCTTGGAACTAGCTGGAACACAGTCACATCCCAAATGTTATAGAATATACACTACACTCTAAAATCTTCAACAATTTTATTTTTAACATAATACAAAGAATTACAAAGACATCCTTGTATTACAAAAAAAAATATTTTGTATCACAAAGGAAATTTGGCTTTGTATAACGTTTGCACAGAATTTATTTATTTGTAAAGAATTGAAGAGTGTATTGCAATCTCTTTGGTGTATTGTCATATTGCCTCATTATCTTCTGTGCGGTCTCACTAAGGCGTAGCCTATAGCTCCTATGAGAAAATCCTTTTTTTTCTTCTTTTTTCTCTCTTTTTTTGCGGGGGGGGGGAGGGGGTATGTGATTTGCATGCAAAGAGCGTGCTGACGCGGTCAGCCCTACAGCGCCCGGCTGCGCTCGGCAGGTGCGAGCAGCTCCGGCAAGGGGTCCAATAAAACACATAGGGAATGGCAAGTATCGGGGCGAGCGCACGTGTGCAGAAGGGGGATGGGGGCAGGGGGAGGGGGGGAGGGCAGACGCCCAGCGTCGCTGCGGTTTAGACGCACGGGCAGAGGGGACCGGGGGGAACTAGTCAAATGTCAAGACCAAAAGAGGCTGCGATGGAATGTCATGCGCCGTGCCTTCCGGCCGTCGAGTCGAACCACCGGGACCACCGGGCCGAATAGAGGGACGGCGGCAGCAGGACAGAATGTGGCGTTACATTCCATCTCTGTCGCCGCGTCGCACGGCTCTGGCCGGCGCGGCGGGGACATTCCGCTATTTGTGGGGCATCAAAAAGAGCTTGTGTCATTTTTGTCCGTTTTTTTTTGTTTTTTTTCGGGGGATGGGGGGATGACAGTAATTTTTAAATTTTCATAGTTATTGGTGCCTTGATTGTTGATATTACCATACATAGGCTCCGTGCAAGAAGAAAGGCTGGCAAAGCAATCTCTCGCAGTGGGATCTCCAAGTGGATTGTGCTGAGCTGTAGGCGCACTGAGAACAGTTTCCTCCTTTTTTCTTTCTTTCTTCCTCTTTTTTTTCCACTGCGCGGTGGAATCAAACAGCGATTGCCGTAGGTGGCCCCGTCCCGTCCTGTCCGCTCAGCCGGCGAGGAGGAAGGTCACAAAAGTCGGCGATGGAAAGGAGGCCAAGTCGGTTTGCATGGACGAACTTTATGCGACGGCGCTGCCAAGCGGGCCCCGCCCCGCACCGCACCTACCCGCCCGCCCCGCCCGCCCCGTCCCGCGCGGGCCCAAGGGCCTCGTGTCGTACCCAGCTTTTCATCTGCGAACAGTTTGCACGCCTTGGCGTGCGTCTATTGTCGCTGACTTTCGACTTCAGGATTTATCAGAGGGAATGCCTATCATACCTCTGGCTTAACCACACATGCTGGATGTCGCTCTGGGTTCAAGGGCGAGTGCCACACCACCGCGACTCGGTTTTGGCTCTGGCATGTCAGATGTCTACCTCTACGTCCCCTCATTTGTTCTCACTTTCGCTCGGTAGCTCATCTGATTCGTGCTTTTTGCACGCAACTCCTGTTGTTGAATCCTTTCCTTCACCCCCCCCCCTTTATTCTCTAAATTTCACGTTAACTCGCGGTGATTCATTCTTATATGCGATTAATTCAAGAACGTGAGCTACCCGTCAATGACGTGCACTTGCTTGCCCGCCTCTCTGACATGTTTTGCAGCAGCCACAGGGGCCACAGTGATCCTCTGCAGGCGAGGCGGAGCGGGGCGGAGCAGGGCGGGGCTGCTGCCAGGAAGGTGGTAAGGCCGTCCAGATGGACAGAGCCGGGTCCGGGGCCCGGGCCCGGGCCGGAGCAAAACTCTGCAGACGATGGCTGACCTGCCCCGCCCCGAGCGTTGTAGGAAACTTTCGTGCGCCCGCCCCGGAAGGGAGAAAGGGACAGCGGGAGCGTGGAAGGGAGACGGGAAGGGTCAGCATCACAGGGGGCCCTGCCAGGCCCTGCATCCGCCCGGGCCCCCAACAACTGGAGGCCTCCCGCCTCCCGTCTCCTCCGCCTCCTCCTCCAGAGCCAGTTTACTCTGCGAGTAGGTTACGGTTTGGCCAAGTCTAACCACCGTAGGATTGTGTTTCTGTTCAAGTTTCGCGCGACCACTGATGTAACACAGCGTCAACTTTTGTTTTGGAGAGGGGGTAGGGTTGGTGGCGTACTGGCATTAACTCCCCTTTTCCCTCTCTTATTTGCTCAAGCAAAAGGGTACGAAAGGCCTATCGCGCAATTCGCGCATGTCGCCTTTTTTTTCTCTCTCTACTCCACTCAGCTAATCGTTAAGTTAAGGCCACAAAGGGAAATCCACTGACCGCGGGAACCTCTCTCTATCCCATTTCCTTCCTCTCTCTGCTCCCTGAATTTCGCGGTCGGCAAACTGATTGTCTGCGCGCAGGTCTGCCTGCGTCGTGGCCTTTCATTATTCTAATTGAACTGAGTGAGTGTGGCGCTGGGCAGTACAAAAGGAGAAGCGTCAATGAGAGGTCTTTGTCCTTGTTGTTTTTATTTTTTATTTTATTTCGTTTTAAGTACTGTCGTTCCTTATTTTTGTGTGCGAGGGAAAAATAAGACCAATAATAGAATGACTCTTGAGGGGTTTTAGTTAGCCTAACTGTGCGTCACTAAAATAACGAGGGTGAGTTATTGTAGTGGTACGTCCGCGGGTGCGTCACTGCTTTTTAATTGCCATTAATGGCAATGATCACTACCTTTTGTGGCAATGTTTCATTTAGTGGCAATGAACGTACTACCTTTTGTGGCAATGACACGCAATGGCAATAAGACACAAGTAAGATCTTTCCAGTGGCAATGAATCGGTCATTGCCAGCCCAGCGGCAATATTCATTGCCAAAATGGCAATAAAAATAGAACTAATTCTAAAACTTCCTCAAAATTTATTAGCAATTTTTCCACTGCCGCATTTTTGGCAGTGAAGGTTCATTGCCCAACATTTTGGCGATGAGCCTTCATCGCCAACATGTTGGCAATAAACCTTCTCTGCTAATAAACTGGCAATGTCTTCATTGCCCAAAAATGCGGAAGTGGTAGAATTACTAATAACTTTCAGAAAATTTTCTCTCAGTACCACTTAATTCTTGTCTTTGAATTGGCAATGAATGACTGCCTCTGAATTGGCAATGACCGATTCATTGCCGCTGTCAAGGCTTACTTTTGTCTTATTGCCATTGCGTGTCATTGCCACAAAAGTACTTTCATTGCCATTAAAGAAACAGTGGTTTCATCCTGTGTCGTCTTCGTCACTCAGGACAAGTCCTGATGTCTTATCACATGTGAAAATCAATGAAATCTTCCCGCAGCAGGTGATTACTGCCATTTTATTACCTCCAGTTAGTTATCGCACCCCTTTCTCCCCCTCTTTGCACCCACTACATTGCCGTCGTAGGGCTGGCTGGGTGGCTGGTGCTGGCGTTAATGCCTTGAACTGCTTCCGCGCGACCCGGACTAAGGCAAAAGCCCCGGGAATAATATGGGCATAACTCGCTCCTTGGGACGTATACATATATACGTAGTATATCCACGGTGGCGTTTGAGCCCGGCCCAGCCCGGCCCCGTCCACAGGGCCGGCGGCACCCCTTTTCCTTCACTCCCTTGTAACAAACTTGGAATGTCTTCCTCGTTACCTTAATTCCGCGGGCAGGTATGTCGGCCAGGGTGAGAGTAAGGAAGAGAGGTTGGAGCGGGGGAGGGAAGATGGTGAGGGAGGACTTGGGCAGGGGGGCAGAGGGCTGGGGGAGGAGACCCGTCGCACCGTAAGCCGCCGCCGGCCCGGCCCAGCCCAGCGCAGCCCCCGCTGTAGGTCCCTGGGTTATGGACGGTCCTTGCTGATAACGTCTTGCTCCTCCCCACATCCCCTCGCTCTGCCGCTTCGCTCGCCCTGCTCGCCCCCCCCCTCCCCCCCCCCTCCCCCCCTCCCCCCCCCCCTACCGCTCTGCCCCTCACGGCCTGCAGTAGCAACGCCGCCGGGGCACCCTGGCCGCGGGCGGGCGCGTCAAGAAGGAAAACAATTACGTCTTGATGCGTTTCTTATTCAAATGTGATGCAGAGAGATGCTTGCCAGCGGGCGCCTGCGAGGTAGAGCGTGGCGTGGCGGGGCGGGGCGGGGCGGGGTCCACAGCAAGTCAGGCATTATATCGCAGGGAAGGAGCTTGCGCGTCGTCCTTAAGATGCGCTCGCTCATGATGCGAGTGGGGCCGACGGCATGGGGGGTGGGGTGAGTAGCCGAGGGATATGCTCGTGCGGAAGGGGGCTCGTGGGGAGAGAGGTTGCGTAAGGCTAGGAGATGGTTCTGTTCTCCCCCGCCTCCGCGGGCCGTGGGTGGAAGGGCGGGGCGGGGTAGGTAGCGGGCGGGATTTCTAAGTCTGCGGGTATATACTTAAAGCCCCTCGCGCACCCGCTCTTGTGAGGAGACCGGCGGGGCGGGGCGGGGCGCGTACCTGGAGCCCCGCGCCGCAGCCTGCGAGGTGCGAGGTAGGCAACCGTGGAACCGTGCATCACCGCGGAGTTGCCTACCCACCGGCTCGCGGGCGCGCGCGCGTTGTCCGCGGGTGGACAATCATGCGTGAGAATGTTATTTCACACGTGTTTCCACGTTTTGGTGTGTGTTCTATTGAGTAAAGCTCACTGCAGCCCACTCAACTCCAGCTCTTCCCGCACCTCTCCTGTAATACTTAACAAGTCTGCGCGACGACGTGCGAATGTTGAGGTAGGAGCAGACGTCTGCCGTGGTCGAGAGGTTTTGAGGAAAGAGGGCCGAGAAGGTGGTGGTAGGGTTGCGGGATTGAAGCTTTGGGGTAGGCTCGGCGAGGGCTGTAGAGACCCGGGGGGGGGGGTGGATGGCTTCGAGCTCTTGGAAGGCATATTGAGTGTCGCGCCCGTTTATTCCGGTCGGCTGCGCGCTGCGAGGTGCACTGCTGCCCAAGAGGCGTGTGTAGTCCGACACGGAGGTGGTGGGGCGTGGCGAGAGAGATAGGCGGCGGTCGGGGGAGCGAGGGGAAGCGAGAGGGAGAAGTGCTTGAGGGGGCGCAAAGATTAAGCACATGGCGTATGTAATGGTTCGGCGCGACGCTATTGAAATACTGCGCTGCGCGTCAGTGCGGAAGGGAGCAGCATGTGGCGTGGCGACGCGTGGCGGGGCTAGACAGACAGAGAGAGAGGGAATAAGTCTGCTCGGAGCGTTTACTCTCCTGAATGAACAAAATGTTATAACTGAAGCTGTGAGCGTTAAGTATCTGAACTGAACACAGTTATGATAACCGATTCAGCTATTTGCCCTCTCTCTCTCTCTCTCTCTCTCTCTCTCTCTCTCTCTCTCTCTCTCTCTCTCTCTCTCTCTCTTTCTCTCTGCATTTTGCCCCACCGCGGTCGCGCTCACGATGCCAGGCTCGACATTTTAATAAGCAGATTCAAATGAAATGCAATCCTATAATGACTGCAGGCGCCCATTATGATTTGCGGAGCACTTGCGGGGAGTGCTGCTTAACGAGTCCTTAAAAAAATCATCCCCCAAGAAATGCGGTGCAGTTTGGCTTTCTTCATTTCTTGAACTTGGAGTAGCCTAAGTACGCTGTGATTTTAACGGCCCCGTTCAAAATTTTTCTCTGCCCAAAAGCAGCGTGCTTCATAGAGTCTCTCTCTTTCTCCCTCTGTCTCTGTGCTCCTCCCTCCCCGAGAGCTCTCTTGTTTACACTTTGGCCACTTTCCATGTGGCTGTGTAGCAGCTAGCTGCGCGGGGCGCGGCGGGGCGCGGCGGGGCGTCGAGTAGCGCCGACCAATCCCTTATTCGCTTTTGTTCGTGTGGAGCGCCCGCCCCCGCCACGCCCCGCCACGTCCCGCCACGCCCCGCTCCTGCTACACCACGCTGTGTGTTTGGATTTACGACCAGCGTCCTGTTGTGCGTCCTCAGACAGGTGTGGCTGCAGCGAGGCAGGTGCCCCTACGCGCCGGGCCCCGCCTACCCCTACCCCACCTCTCTCTCTCTCTCTCTTTCTCTCTCTCTCTCTCTCCTCTCTCTCTCTCTCTCTCTCTCTCTCTCTCTCTCTCTCTCTCTCTCTCTCTCTCTCCGTCGCTCGTACTTCTTCTCACATCTCCACCTTTGCCCTATTTGGTCTATATTCCGGTTCAACCGACGCTTTCTTCCATGTTTCCCTTTTTCCCCTGGGCTGCCTATTCTCTCTCTCTCTCTCTCTCTCTCTCTCTCTCTCTCTCTCTCTCTCTCTCTCTCTCTCTCCCCCTCTCCCTCTCTCTCCCTCCCTCCCCTCCCCTCGCCCACCCCTTGCGGCCCTTGGCATGCAGTCGGCTTTTTACCGCCCCCCAGGGGACGAAGGGTCTCCTATCGATGAGGAGTGGAGGTCAATTTGCACTTACTTGTTATCGGGCTGCATTGATTTCCGATGCCTGCCGTTAACGCCTGTTCCCGACAGGCCGCCTGCTCATGGATTGTGTGTAGAGAGAGAGAGAGAGATATGGGGAACGGGAGGGGAGAGTGAAAGCCGAACAGAAAGATGTCAAAAATGTCTGTCGTGGAAGAGGTCGGAGGAAGAGGAGAAACTGATGTCCCCACGAGATAAAAGTGGTTTTCCTTTTTTATAAACAAAAAATTACCTTATTTATTATACGATATCACTAAATGATTAGGGTTCGTATTTTTCCGGAAAAACAAAGCGTATTTTTTTCTGATTTTTTTCGGAGAATTTGGAAAAATTGCTTATTCTGTGAAATCTGGGTTAGTGATGACAAAAATGATTCGAAAATGACTAATTACGCTGTAGAAGCCTCCAGTAGCCTTCGGCATGTAAAAGAAGTTGAAAACCAGGCCAGGAACATTGAAATTTCAATCTTTGATAACTGCTGTTAAAAACATCGAAATTTGATGAATAAAATCATCGAATTTTATAGTGAATTTCAATGATCTACACATTTTCCTCTTCGACAGTCGGGCATTTGCCTTCCTTTGGGACAGTAAACACGTGCCAAAACGGGCGTTTTAACACAATTCAAGTTATTTAATATTTCCAATTTTCCCAATTTTTCCGACCCCTAAGATTTATTTCCGAAAAAAAAAGCGGATTTTTTTTCCATTTTTTCCGGAAAAATTTCCGGGCTGTCGAACCCTATAAATAATGTTCTGAAGTATAGAAGGATTTTTTTTTTCTCGCAATTCTGTTATAAGCTGCGGGATTGAGGAATAGGTACGGGCAAAGAGCGAGGGGGAGTTAAACAGGAGAGAGTGAGAGGCCTGGGCCTGGGGACGACGGCCCGGCCCAGCCCAGAGGAAGTGACTTGGGCCGTCATGTTTGTATTCGGGGACTCGGCAGGGCGGGCTGCGTAGCCGTGTAAATGAGAAGTAAAGCTGGTTTCGCGATGCCTGGGTGTGGAGTGGTACGGCGCGGCTTTTGGGAGGGGGAGAGAGAGAGAGAGAGAGAGAGAGAGAGAGAGAGAGAGAGAGAGAGAGAGAGAGAGAGAGAGAGAGAGAGAGAGAGAGAGAGAGGAGCACTGGGTGGAGGGGGTGGAAGAGGGACGCCCACCTCACAACGCGGCAGCGAGGTAACTTGCAGAACAAACGTTAAGAGGCTGGGCGGGCGGACTGCGGAGTCCCGTGGAGAAGGGCCGGTTCTGCCGGGCCTTGCCAGGCTGGGCGTAATAGTGAGAGAGGGCTCATGCCGCGCCAATTCCCGCCAGCGCCGGCGCCCAGCTGGGGAGTAGTGGAGCCCACCTGTATGGCCAGTGAGGAGCACTTTGTGTCACTCATCAAAAACACCGAGAGGGGGGGGGGAGGGGGCGGCACACTCTTGCGCGTATACCTCATCCTTTTTTATCTTCTTTATTTTCTTTTTTTTTCTTAAATATCTAAGTTTTTAAATAACCTTATAGAGGCGCTCGTGGTGCTCAGGTTTCAAAATACCGAGACGCTATCGTGCATTTTCCTTTTCCTGCTGGCTACTTGAAAATTTTCCGGGTTAAGTTTTTATTGTGCCGGGAAAACGTCGCCGTTAATCAAATGTACGAGATCGTGAGAGGAACCGGTGTGAAAAAGCATCATGCCTGAAATCGCCAACAATATGTCAGCACTGGTCCTTCTGAGGCAGGCTAAAATAATTTTATTACTCAGTAAGTTTAAAGAGGTGTATCTGATTTTTTTTTTAATCCTTGTATTCACGCTACTGCGTCAATTCTAGGAGCGTGGCCCGTCCTGTTTTATCGGGGTGTTCTGAGTGGAGGGAGGGGTACGACGGCGGCCGCGGGGGAGGCTACACGTGGCGCTCTCTGCAAATCAGCGTGTCGCAGCTCTCTCTCTCTCTCACACTCGCTCCCTCTACCTTAAGCGCCGCGAGGGTCTCCACCCACGCAAGGCAAAATCGCCCCTGCCTTGGCGGGCAAGGGCGTGAGTTTGTGAAACGAGACGTGAAAATAATGATGATAACTTGACCGCGAGGTGGAGGTTTGGAGGAGGGAAGGGGGCGACTGTGTATCACAGTTCGCAAAAAAGAAAAAAACTTGGAGAAGGAGTGGGGAGAAGGGCAAGAGGAAGTAAAAGGAAGGGGCAAGGGTCGCCATTTCGCGACATGCAGCTAGAGATTTATGGCGCAGGGAAGGCGTTTTAAAAAAAAATTCCGTCAGTTTGCTAAAGTTTTTCTCGCGCCTTCTTTTTAGGTGCTCTCTTTCTGTCTCTACCTCGCTCTCTTTCATTCTCGCGCCTTTACAGGGAGCCGCAGAAGTCTTCATAGGAGGCCGAGGGTGTACGAACATCTGAGAGAGAGTGAGAGAGAGAGAGAGAGAGAGATGCAATACGTTCATAATTTGATGTCGTCGTCGCCCCGGTGGCTGGCGGTGGCGCGCGCAGACAGGCTTTATTTTATTGTGTTTTTATTTTTATTTTTCTCCCGCACGAAAGTTTTGTGGCCTGAACGCAAATTGCGTGGTTATTCTCGCATTTTGCGCCCAGCCCTGTGGAAATTATCCGAAAGATGACAGCTATTTTCCTTTAACACCTCGTTATTCAGAAAAATGCAGAAATATTCGGAAAAGTTCAGAGAAAAATTAGAAAATTTTGGTTAGTTTCGGGAAATTTTTCGAAATTTACTTTTAAAAAAATAAATAGAAAACTATCAAGCCACAGTTGAATAAAAAAATCAACAGAAACCCACCAAAAATCCGTACACCAAAATTGAGGGCTGCTTTCGCCCTCGAATTTGCCTCTTCTATCTAGGCGCGCGTGGCGACAAGGAGCGTCGCGGCGCCTGCCTCACATGCGACGCGCCTAACGGTCTGACACAAATTGGTCGCTCACTCGTGTCGCTTTTCTCTTTTTCTTGTCATCCTCGCCTGCCGCCTGCCGGCCCATCCTCTGGCCAGTAACTTACTGCAGCCCGCCTCACCCCGCCACGCCCCGCCTCGCCCCAGCTCGCCCCAGCGGAGCTCCTCAAAAAGTTTGTAAAAGTAAATTATACCGGAAGTTTTAATTAGTTTGGGTTTGGGCAGCACTCGTTGGCACACTCGATGGCGTGACTGTGATTGTATCGTGCAGGTGTTACGTCACGACGAGTAAGGGAACGAGAGTGGGAGAGAGAGAGAGAGAGAGAGAGAGAGAGAGAGAGAGAGAGAGAGAAGGAGAGAGAGAGAGAGAGAGAGAGAGAGAGAGAGAGAGAGAGAGATGTGGGGGGGGGGGATGGAGGGGGAAGGAGAAAATGAAAGGCAAAGAAAAGGATGGGTACAAGCGGGGATGAGGGGAAGGGGGGTCTGCTTATATTCATACGTGGCTGGAAGAGATCCTCATCATCATCATCGCCAGAGTCATCATATCATGCGCGCACATGGCTGCGCTCTCTCTCTCTCTCTCTCTCTCTCTCTCTCTCTCTCTCTCTCTCTCTCTCTCTCTCGCTCGCTCGCTCGCTCTCTCGCTCGCTCTCTCGCTCTGTGAGACTGTTTGTGTGGACGAGGGCGCAAGTGTGTGTACACCCAGGGCCTAATTGAAACTTTTGCTACAACAAATCAAACGAGCCCCATCTGGAACCGAGAGCTTCAACCCTTTCCCCCACTCCAACCGGGTGTGTGAGTAAAAGTGAGAGGGGGTTTTGTGGGAGGGTGGAGGCTCCACGTGTCCGCTTGCGCGCGCTCGCGCTTCCGTGTTCGCTGCAACACACGGTGTAAAAGCTACGCTCAGGTTTCAGAGCAGCCATGGAAACTGTCATGGACTAAATTAAGTGGGGTGCATGCAGCGTCTTGGTTTTCGGAAAATCGTTGGAAACATATGGAATCTCCCTCGCACGACCGCTCGCGCGCATGCCCCGGTTCCTGTGGAACAGTCCATAGCTAAACGCAAGACCGTATCCACAACGGAGCTCACGCCGCGACCCGCGCAGTTCACATCCGGTCAGCGCGGAGCGCTCGCACCGCTCGCACCGCTCGCGTCCCGTCGACAGAAACTCTCTGTAGCGTATATCGCCCTGCTGCACATCGCTGACTCCGCATTATATATTCCAGTCGGACACATATATTTTTTTTTCCCCTCGTCCCTTAGGCGACCACTGGTCCGTGTGTTGCCATATCACAGTAAGTTACCTCTCGCACGCACGGACACAAGCATTTGCACACCCGGTTATTTGTGAAGCGTCCCTCCTCCCTACCCCTTCCTGCCCTCCTCCCCAAACATTTAATTTCCACCTCGTTTGAACTCACGCCTAGTACAACACGGAGTCGTGATGTGCGCTCATGGCCGGGCCCAACAAAAAGTGACACTCTATGTGCACGGCGCGTCCAACACGGCGCAGTGTCATTATTATTGTGTCAACGGGGCACACTCTTGAAAATTGCAAGGGAAGTTTTTGACGGTTTGGCCGAAAATTTAATTTGCCGGTTTGAGTAATCGTTTTCTAAGCAGGGTTACCATACCTCCGCACTGACGAAATAAAGAGACTATAGTCCTACTCTCTTTGTTTATTTTCTTACTCCGTGGGCCACTTTTAATAATGAAAAACTGTGTGCGGAATCTTCCGTACTTTTAAAAGGGTTCGGAAGGACCGGTACCGGTAATCTTCGACTACGGTTTTCACCGTAGCTACCCGGCACGGACCTCTCTCGCAGCAAAATACAGTGGTACATTCCTCCGTAGTCAATAACCACCTGGGATTCGGCAAACCTTAAATGTCTAAGAATGAATTCACTGTCGTTCTGGAAGACTACAGGTTCATATGTATATATTCCAGTGATACGTGCTACTGCCCGGTGTTGGTCGTCGCGACTGGGTGTGGATGGTCGCCGACAGTGCCCCTCGCCCCGCCCCGCCCCGCCCCGCCCCGCCCCGCCCCGCCCCGCCCCGCCCGCGCCCCGCCCGCGCCCCGCCCCCACCACGTGCCTCTCCACGCAGCACCACGCTCCACTGCCCTCATTTGATCTTACATCTGACGACCTTAAGCGGATTAATTAGTCACCTGGACGACTGATTTGCCTCTGAGGTGTAAGCTTCTTACTGGCAGAGAAGTAGTCCGAGGTTGGCGGGCGGGGCGGGGGGGGCGGTGGGTCACAAAGCAAACAATCGACACCGAGATCAGGGCCGTGAGCGATTACACATCCCGCTGTGACAAACTCCCTTCTCCACCAGTCGTGTCTTATTCAGAACAGCGTCCCGCCGCCCCCCCACCCCCACATAATACTCTTCCTACTTTCTGCCGCTGCTTCTCCTCCTCTGCTGCCTCTAAACGGCCCTAATCTGCGACGCGCATAGGTTTGCGTCCGGCCGGTGCGGTTATCGCTGCCGCGCGCGGAAAAACGTATGATAAAGCGGGATCGGTCGCTTTTGCATTATTATGTTAAGACCCCCGAAAAACCATCCGTTATTCATGGCTTTGGGGAACGTACTTTATAGGGTTAAGAGGAGGAGGGGGAGGGGAGGTATCCCAGATGATATTACGATAGAAGAAGTCCACGTTGGCCGCGCTCCCTCCCCGGCCCACCCAGGCCCCGGGACAAGTTGACGCGGGGGAGGGGGGGGGAGGAAGGGGTTCGGCGGCTAGCTGAGGAGGGGGTGGGGCGCGGCGCGCGGGGGAGGATCGCCGCCACGCACTTGAAGATATTATTCAGGACACGATCCACCGCCGACTGAATAAAATATTGGGCCGGCTGGACAAGCGGACAGAACGGGACGCAATCTCCCGGGGCAAACACACCGGCTGCGGGCCAAACTGCGGCGTGGCGCGGCGCGCCTGAGCATGATCGAGCGCGACGAGGAGAGAGAGAGAGAGAGAGAGCGAGGGAGAGAGAGAGAGAGTGAGAGAGAGAGAGAGCGAGGGAGAGAGAGTGAGAGGCCTGCTCGGGGTGCCTCGGCGGCTCCTCCGCCCCCGCCGCGCGCTTTAGGGTATACGCTCACTTAGCAAGCCCCACACATCCCCAACTTAAGTCACCTGTAGTCTCTTTCATTTTTAACCATGCGGCTAGTTAATTTTTTACAGTCGTCTCTCTCTCTCTCTCTCTGTCTTGTCGCACGTTTCTACCCGCCGCGCCCCCGACAACATCCCCCTTTCGTCCCCTCCTCGCCTGCTTGGTGGCAGGTGGCGGCGCTCCTCCACGCCGAGCAAAGTTTTTGGACGCGGATCAGATCCGGAAGTGTGGGCGCCGCTTACGTGACGGTCTTAGAAAGACAAACGGGTCGCGGTGGCCGTGTGGGACGCTCGGCCTTCTCTCTCTCTCTCTCTCTCTCTCTCTCTCTCTCTCTCTCTCTCTCTCACACACACACACACACAATCTCACTTGTTCTCAAAGAGCTTGTAGACGCACCTTCTTCAATTAATTACCGGCCGAGAGGAGAGAGAGAGAGAGGAGCGCGGGACAGTTTTCCCGGTCGGGGACTTGCTGGAGCTGGAGCTCACCGTCTTGAAAGAAACAAAAGTTTTGCCGGGCGGCTGCGCGGCTGCGCCGGCGGGCCGCACAGGCTCCCTCCGGCTCCGCTGGTCTGACTGCGATGGTTCCCTTTTGCAAAGTCTCAAAGTCCAGCAACGCGACGGTCTGTCTGTCCTTAGGGGAGAGGGGGAGAGGGGCTGAAAAAAAAATGCACTCCATTAAGTTTTTTCCTAACGTAAAATTTCGTGATTGAGTCCCTTTGTTAGTTTGTTGTCTCTTCAGGATTAGATGTCTACGTGATCAGTGAAATGTCCAGCACACCCGCGCATGTAGTATGCGACTTCTCCAAAGGGGTTCAGCAAACTAATAATAAACACAAACAGTCAGGTGAAAATCAAACAAAGCGGACCGAACACATTATATGGTACCGTGAGTCTCGAAAATGAAGAGCCAGTGAAACAGAGAGGTGCATATGCGAGAGGATATGCGGCCACGCACCGCACACCTCGCCGAAACAAAACTTGCTGCTGAGCTGTGCAGACGGGCCAACGGAGAGAGAGAGAGAGAGAGAGAGAGAGAGAGAGAGAGAGAGGGGTGGCTGAGGCGTGGTTGGGGTGAAGGGAAGGAGAAGAACGGGTGAGGGTAGGAGTCGGGCGAGGATGTTCGCATGTTTTCATTTAATTATTACGCCCCCGTGTGTTTGTGCGGCGTGTACAGCAAGCGCTTTGGGCCGCTCCTCACTCATCCACTGGCTGGCCATAGACGAAAGGGAACGGATTCTACTCCCCCGCAGTACTCCTTTCTCTCTCCCTCTTCCCGGGCACGAAGGACCACCCGTTACGTATATCTGTCCCACTCACTCTTGGCCATAGGGCGGCGGGCGGGCGGGCTGTGAGATGAGAAGGATGGGAGGGATAACCCGCGATGTGTCCTCCGGTCCTCTGCTGCCAAATCTCACCGGAAACACAACTAGAGGTGAAGGGGGTGGGTAAGAGGGGGGTGGGGGTGGGGGGCTGAAGTGTGGCAGTAAACATCTCGTGAGGAGGACGCTTGCTTGCGATTTGTGTACTCGGGTCGTCCCTCGGCTGCCATCGTAAACAAAAGGGAGGGAAGGTCACGTTCGTACGGACCCTACCGTGCGGGGTCCACCGCGCCCCCGCCCTGTCCCACCGCGCCCCGCCCCGCCCCGCCCCGCCCCGGCCGACCCCGGCGGGGAAGTAGTTTGGCTCGGCCCCTATCCACCTGTCCACGTCCAACCGGCCACGATCCCGCTTCGCCTGCCTCCTAAGGGCTGCCAGGCGAGCAGACAGGGCCAGGGCGCCAGGGCGGCGGGGCGGCGGGGGCCTCAACAGTCGTGTCTTTCAATCTGTCCTCGCCACCGCTCGCTACGAAAGAAGTAGACTCCACGATATCAGAACCTTTTTGCGAACGACACCACAAGACCTTTCTCTGTATACGCTTTGGCGGCGCGGCGCGGGTCTCCGGTCATGACAGCGTTTTTGACGTGTGCAAGGTGCAACAGGCATTAAGGGCGACGTGACGGCGGCTCCTTTTGTCGAGGACCTCTCAAGTGACAGTCTCCTGTCGCGAGTGACAGTCCGGTCCGCGGAAAGGAGCGTGGTGGTGGTGGGGGGAGGGAGGGGAGCGAATGGGAGCGTTGTGCCTCATCGTCAGCAGTGACTTCCCCCGCACCTGCCCCGTACCCTGTCCTGCCCCCTTCCTGTGCTGCCACACTCAGTCGGGGCTCATTCACGGACGAGCGCACGTCGTAATATGCAAAGGAGGTGTTGCAAAACACCAGTAAGAGCGGAAAACTCGCGACCAACAAATTTATGTCAGTGGCCGCGCTGCCGCCGCTCCGCTCACCGTGCCCCCGTTTTATTTCTTTATCCTTTTTCTTTCTCTTTTATTTGCCTGTGGTTTACCCTTTTGTACCATGCTTCCTATTTGTATTCTGCTGCAACGTTGGTTTCAAAGTCGGCGACGCGTTCACAGAATGTCGTGGTGTATGAACACGAGGCTCAGGGTTACACGTGTCACACTCGAACGAGAGAGCAGTGAGTCAAGTCCCTTTGCAGTTTTCAAATAACTTATGATTAGAAAACCGTTTTCTTTATATGTTTCTTTTCTGTTTTGCCCCTCTACTATTTCTTTTTTGTCTCCAAGCGCGTATTCATTTCTCCGCTTTAATAAACACAGGCTTACGCGTAAAGCTTCTTCTGGAGCTCATTCTGTTGCCCTGTATATACTCTTTTATAACCCGCGTCGAGCTCAATTGGATAAAGCACACATGCCAATAGGAAACCGCGGTTTCAAGGATTTCTTGCAATTGAACTCGGTGCACACTCTGAATGCGATTTGAAATAGAAACGAAATGAAATAAGAGAAAAATAAATGTATATTCGGAATCAAGGGGCACAGAGGGGATCCAGGGCCCATAAAGAGTAAAGTATGTTTGTACCGACCACGAGCCCTAATCTGGCCCGCGGGGCGCCGCCGTTCTGACGCCAATGAAATTTAATGCCCGCAAAAATTCAATTTCGACTTCGATTTATTTTCGGCGAGAGGCATGCTCCACGCTCCACGGCCGACTTGCCACATCTCTATCGCAACCCCCTCTGCGCTCCGCTCCATGCCCTCCCTGTCCCCTCCGATCTTTCTCCTCTCACTTCCCGCTCCGTTCATCCTCTTGTTGATCATGTAGATTACCTTCTCTTTCTCTCTCTCTCTCTCGCTCTCTCTTTCTCGCTCTCTCTCTCTCTCTCTCTCTTTCCTCTCTCTCTCTCTCTCCCTCTCTCTTTCTCTCTCTCTCTCTTTCTCTCTCTTTCTCTCTCTTAATCCAATCTTGCTTTGCTCGCTCAACTCTCTTGCAAATCTGCATCAGCTCATTAACACGCTCTTAAAATTGTAAGATCAACTAAAGTTTACGGGATTTTATGAAGCACACGTCATTATCTTCGAGGCGAAATTTGAATGCGCCTCTCTCGGCTGTGTACACGTGTCTAACATGCCGTGAATGGGCCCGCCCCCAGACGAGGCCCCCTCTCTCCCTCTCTCCCTCTCTCCCTCTCTCCCATCTCTCTCCCTCTGTAGCGCTTCCGCATCCGATGGCACCGTTGCCGTCCCTTGAACTGGCCAACCCCCTCGATGTTGTAACGACGTCAGTGAGATGCGGAATGGGAGCAATAGGTATCTCTCTCTCTCTCTCTTGCTCTCGCTCGCTCTCTCGCTGCCTCTCTCGCGGCCCGTCCCGCTCGCTCGCGCGCCAGCCTCCCACCCTTGTTACTGGCCAATATCCGGGCCTCCCCCTCCCCCCCCCTCCCCCCTCCCCCCGCCCCGCTCTCAACTTGAACCCACACGAGCCTGCTAATTTGCATGACCCTCCTGGCCAACGTCCCCCTCCCCCTCTCGCAACCACCCCCAACCGTGTAACCTTCAGCATCTCTCCAACCCTCTCTCTCTCTCTCCCTCCCTCTCTCTCTCTCTCTCTCTCTCTCTCTCTCTCTCTCTCTCCTCTCTCTCTCTCACTCACGAACCCTGCCCCTCTCACTCCCTCTCGCCCCGCTCACTGGACGCACCCCGAGGGCCCGGCTCACCCTTCACCCCTCTCTCCGTGCAGCACCAGCAGCTCGCTCATTCTTTAGCCTGCCCTCGCCCTCGCCCCGCCCCGCCCTGCACTCGGCCACCCCGTCGGCCCTGTTGGGTGACTCCGCACCCTGGTTTCATCGCTCCTTCCTTGTTGCACTCATTGGGCTCGGCCATAAGGAGCAAGAGAGAGGGAGGTACAAAACGGTATTCGGAATCGCCTCACTGCTGGGCTGGGCTGGCCACCCTGCAGCGCCGCTCTCTGGTGACGCTTCGTCGGTACTTTCCGCTAGAAATTCACTACAAACGATATTTTTTTTGGGGGGAGGGAGGGGGGGCAACATTTTGGTATTTCTTGGAATTTGTGAAATTGTTCATGCTAAAATTCCACTTTTTGCTGAGGCATGCCAAGTTTGGCCTCCTCTTATATTAACGTCGAATTCTGGCATTAATTAAAGTGGCCGAAACCTGGCATTCTTCAGATGGAGTCCAGTCCGCACTGTCTTCGCAGTGTCCTTCCTCGACGAGCCGACTTTTGGGACGTGGAATAACTAAGAAAAGAGAGCGACAACTACCGTGATTGAACTTGCTGGTCGTTAGTTTAATATTTGCCCGCGCTGTTGTAGCCGCTTTCAACAAGCTGGCGCAGTCAGCGCGTCAGTTGGAGGTAACTCCGCGCATCTACGATATTAGCTCCCCAATGCATCACGCGGCTGCGCACGCCGCTAATCCCCGGACTCGCAGCCCATTGTTCCCGTCACCTGGCTTTGGAGGGCGCTGGCGCCACCGCCGCGCGCGCCGCGCGCCACCCGGCAGCCTCGGCTTATACCTCCTCATTTAGTTTGGCGTCGGATTGCCTCGTAATCACCTGCCCTCTCCCCGCTAACCCCGGCTGTCCGTCTCTTTCTCTCTGCCGTCTGAATCCGAAGATAGCTTTCGTACCTCCGTCCTTGTCGCACCTATACTGGTTCCCTACGTTGGGACTGGGTTTGGGCCCCATAAGTGCGACAAGGAGGGAGAGGCGCGCGAGAGCGCGATCTTCGGAATCAGACGGCTGTCATTTGCGGCACCACTGTTGCGTTCGCGTTCGTCGCATCTGGCACTGGCACCCATTCAGCGTATCCTAAAGTGTGAACGTCGCTTTTCGTATTGCAGGATACGCACCCTCGAAAGGTGTAAAAACTAGAGAAACAAAGCTGTGCTTTTTTAAGGAGTGCAAATTTTCAAAATTTTCAGGTAAGTGCCCCTCCAAAGGCACTGAAAGGTGCTAAAAGTTTGTGCCCTTGGCAGTTTTAGTGACTTTGTAAACGGCAATAAACCTTTTGCATCTCTGAAATGTAGGACTTAAATCACCTTTGTTTTTCTAGTGAATTTTCGTACGAATTTCAAAAACCTACTAGTAGTGTGCGACGATTGCACTCTTGGCCTCCCAGCGGCTCGTAGGTGTAGCTGAGGGGGGAGTCATTCCGAAAAATCATTGTGTGGCCCCCAAAAAAATAATTTTAAAAAAATCAATATAAAATCGAGATGATACAGAGAATCCGAAAAATCGAGAACAAATGAACAAAGAAATGCAAAAAAAAGGAAACGTCAGAAATAGGGGAAAAGAATCAAAATTTATGAAAAAGTGAAAAAAAATTTCCTTGTAAAATAATAAGAAAAATCAAAACAAAAAATCTTTAAAATCGAAAGTAAAAAATAAATTAATTATGGCACACATGTCGTATTAGTGATCCCCCCCTCCCTCCCCCACCCCCCACACCCCCACCCCAAAATCGTGTGCAGCCGTGCAGCCTACCTTGCCGGCCGTACAATTTTGATGGACGGGAGCTTCTTATCCTCCATGACTGCTCGGGCCACATTCTTATGGCGTGCGGCACATGGGCGGGACCGATGTTTAATCTGGTCCAGATCTACGCCGCGCGCCGAGTCTGAAGTTTCCACCGCGACTTTGCAGATGATAAACTTGCGCAATAGCGCGGGTGCGCGGCGCGGCGGGAGCGGCAGCCGCCTCCTCCCTGACGTGCGTTCAGGGAGGCATTCTCGTCACGCTCTGCTCCCAAACAAACGCGCGCGCGGGCGATGGAGACGTTTTTGGGCTATGGACCCTCGAGGGATTCCGCGCCGCATTATTTGCGTGAAAAGTTAACATATTAGTGCGAGCAAAGAGTCGTCCAAGTCGCATGTTTGACTTGCCGCGCTGCGGCGGTGCCGAGGAGCGGAGATGGCCTCGCTCCCTACCTGCGGGGAAGTCGGTGCTGAAGACACCTCGCGGAGGACGAGATATGACTTCCCGGGAACTCAAAGACGATCTTCGTGTAGCTTACCCTCTAAATCTTCTACAAATAATTTTTTCGTAGAATACAAAGAATTCTGTGCAATACCGTAATATACAGGAAATTTCGTTGTGTTGTATTACAAAATATTTTCCCTTGTAATACAAAGATTTTGCTTTCAATGACAAAGAAAATTTGCCGTTGTAATGCGGTTGCTCAGAATTCTTTGTTATACAAGAATTTTTTTTGTAAGGAGTTTGCTCGTGCCGATGTCTAATTGTTCGATGTTGGAAATTAATACATGACTGCCTTCGTATTCTTTACGTAGTAGACTACATTGCGTTTGTTTTCAGGGATAAAAAGTGACGGGGGTTTGCAAAGTAAACCATAACCTTCGTCATTTTTACACCGTCGGTTGAGCGCGCAGAATAGCGGTAACCTTCCGGCCCACCCCGACCCATATAATTGCCCCGTAAATATGCAGGTGCGCTCGCGTTCCGATGCGCCACCGCTGAACCTGTCTGCGCTGCCCGCCGCCCCACCCACCCCGCCCCACCCCGCCCCACCCCGCCCCACCCCGCCCCACCCCGCCCCATCACTCCCTGCCATGGCCCGCCGGAGCGGTCGAGTAGCGTTTCACACCTCTCTTTATGCCCCGGTGATTATGTATGCAAATAGGACGCTCGTGGATTAGCTGCAACAATTCATTCTCTCTCGTGCGCGCGCTCTCTCTCTCTCCCTGTCTCTGTCTCACACGCGCTCTCCCTCACGCACTCACTCTCGCCGCCCCACTTTCGCTCCTCAACTTGTCTGTTCTCTGGTAAAATCACCTCACCTGACAATACCCGACTTCTCCTTCTCCTGTTGCCTAACCACAACAACGAATGCACTCGTCGATTTTTTTTTTAAACTATGGAAATCTCACATACCCACTTATACTTACTTACACTTACAATTTGTTAAGTTACAATAATCGCCAAGTGGGCTTCTTTTTATTCTCAGTCGTTTCTTTCAAATTGAACAAATTTTAAAAAATGAGAAAAGAAATTTCTAAAAAAAATTTTTTTTAAAGAAACGTATTTAAGCTTAATTTTGGTCTTACCTTCGTTTTGAACATGTCTTTTGTTTGTTCGCAGGTATGTATTCCGAATCTTTCACCGTGAGTCAAGCTGAAGCTGCACTTTTGTCAGAGACTTGTGAGTATAACCCTCGCCGAGTCAGCAGGTAAGCGGCCGACATTTTCGTCACACGGCCGCGCCTCTCTCGCAGGCTGCTACCCGCCATGCGGATGGGTTGTGTGACTGTATTGTTTATTCATGGACCGAATTATATACTGTTACTCAAATTGGCGGTAAGCTTGTCGGCGGAAAGTAGATTGCCGAGAATGTCTCGGAGGCAAAGTCCTTACATTAAATATTCAGTCCCGTAAAGACAAGTGGTGGCATAGTGGTGCGCGCCCGGCCCGACCCGGCGCGGCCCGGTCCCTACTCCAGCTCCAGCCGGCTCCAGCCGGCTCCAGCCGGCTCCAGCCCAGGGCAGCCCGGCCGCGCGCAAGCCCTGGATTAAAGGCCCACCCCTCCGGCCACCTCCGTCCCCACCTGAGACTGAGAGTCTCTCGCTCCGCCAAGTTGTGGGGGATTTAAGGAGAACAAAGCCCCCAAAACAGCCGCGCGGCCTCTCGCCGCCTCTGATCTCCCCGACATTAAGAGGAAATCAAATTGAAATTGGACACGGATTAACATGAATCTAACCGTCGCGGTGTCATCGGCGGCATCGCGGCTAATCTCGTGCGATTTATCTCGATTAGAATGGATAAAGTGCGAGTTGTCGTGAAGGGCCCGGCGGCCCGGCCCGGCCCGGCCCAGCCGCCTCAGTCCCGCACCACCGCGCGCCGAGGAGAAGAAGCTGTGCTGTTATTTATCGTTTTCTTTCAGGGCAATCCCCACTGCCTTTTCAATAATGGGAGCCAAGATTAGTTCTGAAATGGTTTATACTATGGCCGCGAGGGATCCGGGGCGGGGGGCGAACCGGGAGCGGATGCTTCGGGCCACCACGTGACCGAACGCAATGAAAGTGTTGCAGCACCGCGTCTTTTTACGATTCCGTTAACGGCACATCCCATTTATCGTTTCACGTAAAATCGAGAAAATGTAACGGAATTGATTCTCCCTCCCTCTTGCAACTGCATAGGCGTTATATTACTCTCTGCAGGCCGACAGACACGCATCCTTAGGTAACGCAGCAGAGTTAGGCGCCTATAGGTGGGAGTGGCGACACATGTAAGGGGCCGTGAATCGCTCCTATAAGTCTGGCGATCTTTTCTTTTCTTGCCACTTTATACAGCGCTATGACCCTTTCCCTACAAGATATTTCTCTTCTGGAATATACAGTTAAAGACATTTTCTCCGTAAGCATTTCCTTATTGACTTTTTTACATGTACTAGTATGACGGGACAATTTTTTTCTGCATATGTATATATGTATAAAGTTTTTCTCTCGTAACTGAGACCATTTCCAAAAATATCAATAAGGTTTTTCAAAAGAAAAAAAAAATATTGTACCTACGTAAACGAACTATTTCATATTTTACTAGAACATGTAAGTTAGTAATATATTAACAAAATGTCAATAACGGTCTGAGAGTGTGAACTGCCTGTCATTTACCTTCGGTCGTCTCTTGTACCTTTTTGCCTTTTCTCTCGACCGCAGGTATAGTACTTATTGAAGGTCCCAATTGGGTCCTAGTTCTCGTGTTTTCTCAGGTTTTTAATCTGCCCTCTTTCAAAGCCGGGCGCAGTGGGGCCGAGATGAGCCGTGCACACGAGGACACCGATGAAAAGGGCGTAGGAAAAACAGGCAGTGTAAGCCGGAAAAAAGCGAGTTTTGGGGGGTGCGGAGGATGAGCAGGGCGGGGCGGGGCGAGGCGGGGCGGGGCCGGGCCGGGCGGGCACTCACTTGCTCGTTTGCATGTGTGTCTTCTGGGAGTTATTGCTGGGCCCTCCGAAGGGCTACTGATGGGGAGCCGAAATGGAAGGGCGGCGGTTTAGGGTTGGTAGTAATCTGCAAAAAGAAGAAAGAAAGCGCGGTGAGGGAGGAGGGGGGAGGGAGAATGAATAAAACGGGAAAAGGAAACGTCCTTTTAAAAGCGTGTGCGGGAGGAGCTCTACGCGCACAGTATTGCGCGGCCCCTTTTTCCCTCTTTGGCCATGTCGGACCACACACATGTGGCAGGGATGTCACTCGTGTCTGCTTGTGCATCCCCGCCAGCAAACCCTCTTCCGTCTGCCTCCACTAATTTCTTCTTTACCCATCCTTTTTCGCCCATTTTTTATTTTGAGTGATTGGTCTTATGCGTCGTTGGCAGGCAAGTGACCAAAGTCCCGCGGTGGACGTGAGACCGCAAGTCCTCATACCGAGGGTGAGCGCACTGCTCGCCCTGCTCCGAGCAGGGGTAATACACTCGTGTATTATAGGCGGGTCAACTTTTTAATTATAGGCGGGTCAAACTTTTTAATCAGTGACAGTGTGAAAGTGAAAGTCGACAAGTGCCCATTAATATGTTGTATTTGTCATACAGCGGACTCTTCTGATAAAATACACTGAAAAGGTCATGCTACAGCTGTAAATTGTTGACAAAATTCTTGTAAATGCCTCTGTTGTCTAATGGTACTAGGTACTAGTCGGGCCATTTATTTTGTGAGTGTCTGCCGCCTCGCCCTGCTCGCCCTGTGTACTAGTACTCACCTTGCTCGCCCTATGCTCGTCCTGTACTTGGCCTGCTCGTCCTGCTCGTCCTATACTCGTCCTGCTCGCCCGATACTTGGCCTGCTTGCCCTATACTCCCCCTGCCCCCGGCTCGCCCTATGCTCGTCCTCCTCGCCCTATGCTCGTCCTCCTCGCCCTATACTCGCCCTGCTCGCTCTATGCTCGTCCTGCTCGCCCTATACTCGTCCTGCTCGCCCTATGCTCGTCCTCCTCGCCCTATGCTCGTCCTCCTCGCCCTATACTCGCCCTGCTCGCTCTATACTCGTCCTGCTCGCCCGATACTTGGCCTGCTTGCCCTATACTCCCCCTGCCCCCGGCTCGCCCTATGCTCGTCCTCCTCGCCCTATGCTCGTCCTCCTCGCCCTATGCTCGTCCTCCTCGCCCTATACTCGCCCTGCTCGCTCTATGCTCGTCCTGCTCGCCCTATACTCGTCCTGCTCGCCCTATGCTCGTCCTCCTCGCCCTATGCTCGTCCTCCTCGCCCTATACTCGCCCTGCTCGCTCTATGCTCGTCCTCCTCGCCCTATGCTCGTCCTCCTCGCCCTATACTCGCCCTGCTCGCTCTATATACTCGTCCTGCTCGCCCGATACTTGGCCTGCTTGCCCTATACTCCCCCTGCTGGCCCTCTACTCGCCCTGCTCGCTCTATGCTCGTCCTGCTCGTCCTATACTTGACCTGCTTGCCCTATGCTCCCCCCTGCACTATTGCCTTTGTAAAGGCACGATTAGGGCCAAAAATAGCACCTTTGGGAGGCGATAGCGCCTTTCTAAAGGCACTATTTCACTAACGCCTTTAAAAGGCATTAGATAGCACCTTTGTTTTTCCAGTGTGGCCCTATACTTTAACCTGCTCGCACTATGCTCGTCCTGCTCACCCTGCTCGCCTTCTGGTCTCCTTTTTCCTCGTATCTTTCCCGCATCCAAACGACGCTGCGAACCCGCGCTCGCCACTCGCAGCCTGCCCAGCCAACTTTCAATTCCATTCGCAAAACAAACAACGAGCCATCGCCCTGGTAAAGCCCTGTGCCGCGCGCCTCCCCCCCTCTCCTTCCTCCCCCGCGCCTGTTTTTAGGCCCCCGTTAGGGGTGCCTATTGCTCACGCCCGTGAGTTTTTTATTTATTTATTTATTCTTGACGATGGCCCCTTATGGCCGCGGCCAATCGTGTCGACCCGATTCGTACAAAATTACAAAGAAAAATACTACGAAAAATTAGAAAATTTTTGAGATAGGTCTGATGTCAAGCTGTCTGTACGTTTTTGCATAAAATTAGTTTGCATCGTCAGTTTCTATGGTAATTGCGAGCCGAGCACCCTGTGCCGAGCCAAAATTGACACCCTCCAAAAGGCTCTGCCCAATAGAAGTGTTTCGCGCGAAAATCCAGCCAATAAAAACGTCCGCCTGTTGCTTTGTACCTCGATATCCAAAAGTGTCAACGCAAGGAGTGGTCACGTCAGAATCGTTGCAGATTCGCGCTATGTAAAAGGGTTCACCACCAGGAGACTTTCAAACGTGACCACTAGCTAGCCGCCCCGGCTCCTGATTGTTGGCTGGGACTGTAATTTCACCGTGGGCGGGGCTTGTGACAATACCGCCAACCTCAGAGTAAATCCTCAATTCATGTTTTCACTGAAAGATACAAATAGGTCAACCCTTGTGTTCCGCGTAAATGCGTGGAGGCTTGCACCGTTGTTTGCTAAAGGCCTGCAACATCATTTTACGTCGTTACTTAATCTAAAACTAGCAAAATATATTTCGAGTTGGTTTGAGTGGACCCTAAGGCGGCATTGTTTATAGCTGGCCCGCTCGGCGCCATGTTTGTGTCTTAAATATGAGGCGGATAAAATTCACGATTTGGGCTCTCACAGAGCGTTTTGACCAAATATTTTAAATTTCTGTTTCGTTTAATGGTAAGTGTGTGGCAAATGTGAAACAAGAACCCTTTAATTCTTGCCTGGTGGTTCGATTTAGTGGTTGTCAGGGCGCGTTGTTTATAGCTTGCCCGCTCGGCGCCATGTTTGTGTTGGAAATGTGAGGCGGATAAAATTCACGATTTGGGTTCTCACAGTGAGTTCTGACCTAATAGTTTTAATTACAAAACAAATACTTAATTTCTGTGTTTAATGTTAAAACTAGTAAACCCACAAAAAAGTATTATTAATCAAACTATAAATACCCTTCCTAATTATTCATCATTCCTATTTCTCAAAAAATATATTCCTTTACAACATTCTCACCACCAACCATCAAAAATCAACCCAACCACGAACATTCAAACACAAAAAAACAAATAAAAATCAACATCTACATATAACCCCCCTTTTTCCTAAAAAAAAACCACCTCCTAACTCTAACTCAAAAAAACTACAACACCAAACAAACAAACTCCATACAAAAATCTTATTCCACCAACACCACTTCCTCCCTTTTTTATTTATTTTTTTTTTTTTATCTTTTCCCATCACTCTACTATATTCTACCATCCATACAAAATCATTACATTAAAAACCCTTCCAACCCAAACCAACCCCAACACACACCCCAAAAATACAATATAAATTCCACACCTCACACACTCACACTATATATACCATACATACATTCCTCTCCTATCTTAAACTTAAACCTCCTTTAACACTCCTATAACACTCACCTCATACAATCTCACCCAATTACTACTCCTCCTCAATTCTCTTCTTTTTCCCCAACGGTCCTACACCTAAAATATAAACAGTCATTTTACAATTCTACATATAGCTATACTTATACTCTACCTTCCCTCATCACTCTCAAATTATACACCCATCCCCCCTTGTGTATAACAATACGCTACGACACACACTGTGATCTTATCGCAGAATAGATGTACTCATAGCCTGCGGCAATTGCCCGCGACTTTTCTCCATTCGGCGCGCGTTCTCCTAGTCCCTGCCCCGGCGCGCCCCGTAGCGTGGCGCCACCCGTCCGTAAGCTAAAACCCCCCCCCCCTCCCCCCCCCACCCCACCCCAATCGCTCTCAATCTGCCGTTGGTAACCGCCCTGTGCCTGACCCCCCCCCCCCCCCCCCACCACCCCCACCCCCCCCCCCCCCCCCCCCCCCGGGCGGAAGAGCATCTTCCTCGTGGCCAAAAATTTGCGTCTTTTGCTTATTGCATTTTTCTTTGTCTGTAATTTATTATTTTCTTTCTTTCGAAACATGCCCAATTTCGGTGGTGTGTGTGTGTGTGTGTGTGTGTGCGTGCGTGCGTGAGAGCGCGCGCGACAGAGACAGAGAGGGAGAGAGAGAGAGAGGAGTGAGAGAGACCGCTGTCGGTCCCGGTCGGGCGCCACGTCGCAGCACCGCGTGTCATAAATCCAGCTGGCGTGGCGTAGCGCACATTAAAAAGCATGAAACAAGAATTCCTGTGCATCGCATACGGCCGCGGACGAGGGGCAGGGCGTGGGTGGGGCGGTGAGGGGCGCGAGGCAGACCTCAGCAAGTAGCTTCAGCAGACAACCAATTATTTCACAGAAACTGGCACCAGCGGAAACGTTTGCTGATGCCGTGAAAGTACCCTTTTTTTATTTTACTTTTTAGAAAAAAAGGGAGGGAATAAAAACAATTTGTGCACGGTCACTGTCGCATGGACCGTATTCGTGTAGTGTGGCAGCAAACAAGAGCGCGCGCGCGCGCGCGCGCGCGTGTGTGTGTGTGTGTGTGTGTGTGTGTGTGTGTGTTATTTCTGCTGACAACTCTATTTACCTGCCAAGTAGAGCGGGGCGTTGCCAAAGCCTTGGTCAGCTCACTGCTGCCTTCTTCCTCCCAGTTCCTCTCCCGCTCATCCTCTGCTCTCTCTCTCTCTCTTCGCGCACTCTGCCTCCCCATGGTCTCTATCTTCGATCCCAGGAGGAGGCAAAATATTCTTGACTTTTTATCCAAAGATTAAGGTCTATAGACGCGGGCGCTGGCCCAATGGACACTTTGCTTTGCTTTGCTGCTATTTTTTTTTCTTTTTTTAAACTTTTATTTTACAAAATCCAGGGTTGCCACAACTCTTGAAAACCTTGAAAACCTGGAAAACTCAGGGAATTTGAAAACAATCAGAAAATTTAGAGAAAACTTCGGGAAAATTAAAAAAAAAAAAAAAAAAAAAAAAAACTCTGGGAATATTTTTTTTTATTTGACTTAGCCTATGATTCTTCAATTTTCGTGACAAAAGTCAGAAGTTCATTGAAAATAAGTCAGTTTTTGCCTCCTTGTTGAAAAGATTCCCGCTCACTTCGCTCTCGTTTCATTGAAGCAATCGAGACGCAATGCTTAAAAGTCAGGGATATTTCATTTAAAAAAGGGGGCCTGGAAATCAGGGAAAACTCATGGGAAAATTAAAATTAAAAATTTGTGGCAACCCTGAAAATCCTGCTATTTCTTTCCTCGGTGGCGAAGAAAATTTTGCGCTGCTTGTTTGTCCGCCGTAAGGGAAACCTTGCATGCGGCGTACTCGGGTGCAGCCCCTTCTCGTTTTCCCGCCCGTTCCGCCCCGTCCCGCCCCGCAACCGCTTCACAGGCAGATGGTGGTTCGCCACAATCCAACTCGACCGCCGTCGCCCCCTTCACCGCAGAGCGCGTGCATCCGACTGAAGTTCACCCTAAGCCGGCCGCCACGGCATGGTGGGATACCCGGGGGTGGGGGGCGGGGGTGGGGGGGTACTGCAACTACATGGATTGAGTGGGCACTGTTTAATATTTGATAGGGTGGCGTGGAAAAAACGAAACAGGGAAGTCGCGCTGCCGTCGCCCGACCGGTAATACAGTGTGTGTGAGTGTGTGAGAGGGAAGGCGAGAGAAAATTGGAGACCGCAGGAGGAGTGGAAAGGGCAGAGGGTGACCAGGAAGTGAGACGGAGTGAAGTGGTCATGAATGAAAGTAGTACACAATCGCCCTTTTCCAGCCGTGAATGCGCTGTGGAATGCTCCTCAAAGCATTCCGCCTTTTTTTGGGGTGGAGGGGTTTGGGCTTTTTGTTACACCGCGGAGACTTGTAGCGGCAGGTGCGAACAGTTGTAGAAGTATTAATGAATTAATGAAACGGGGAGCAATGCAATCGTATACAGGTGAATTGGACAGCTGGGAGGGGCCGGCGGGCTGGGCGGGAGACAGCAGGAGCGAGGCAGATGGGGTGGTGAACGGGCGTTCTTAAGGGCGTAAGGGGAGTGCCGATAACGCCTAATGGGCCCACATATCAGGCGGGTAAGGGAGAGGCGGGGCGGGGCGGGGCGGGGCGGGGCGGGGCGGGGCGGGGCGGGAGCCAGAAGGGGAACAGGTGTTTGTTGTGGCTAAGGAAGGGCCGGTCGGGCCTCGGACAGACACACACCGGCCGTCGGACGCACCGCGGAAGGGAGGAGGAGCAGTGGGGAAGGTAAATGGGTTTGTCTGAGAAACGGGCGGGGCGGGAGGGAGCAGACAGACGGCGTTCCGGGCCGGGCCGGGGCCGGGCAGGCGGGGAGGGAGGGAGGAGAGGGGGGGGGGGATTATGTAGCGCTAGTGACGCGTGTAACTATTGCGAACAAACCCTGGCAAGAAAGCAGGCAGGGGTTGAGTTTGTCAAGTTTGGAAAAAGCAACCAGTCAATGTAACTCAGAATTCGTCTGCGGAATTTATTAAGCTTCTCGCTGAAGGCTGATGTTACTCCTTGGTCTGTGATGGTGGCCGAAATGGTTTCGACGTTGCCTGCTTGAGGAGGAGATAGCCGCTCGGAGGAGCGAAGAGGCGTCGCCCCACGCGGCTCGGCCACCCGTCCACTGTAAGCCACTGTAAGCCTTCGCCTCGCACCCCTTCTCTGCCGGGCCGCTTCTCCTCCGATACCCCTTTCTCTCTGGGAAGCTCCCTCCTGCACGCCGACCCCGGGCCCCGTGCCCCGGGTCCCGGGCCCCGGGCCTGGCTGACAAGGACTTGGCATATTGCCCGGATGACATTTCGATACTGTCCGCCGGCCGGGACGGCTGCTGCTGCTGCTGCTGCCACCGCTACTGCCTCTACTGCTAAGTCAAACTGACAAAGGGAAGAACATCGCCAAAGAACTTGCGAGGCCGGTGGTAAAGTGTGGGGAGTTCGGAAGCGAACGGGGTAGCCACCATCCACCTGATTGAAGTCTACCTCCGCGCTTCGCTCTCTCTCTTTCTCTCCTATAAGTGAACCTCTAGAAGAAAGAATTTCAATATCAACCCCCTCTCTCTCTCTCTCTCTCTCTCTCGCTCCCCCTTTCTCTTTGTATCTCCCATATTGGGTAGGTTTCATGGACATGAAGCGTATCCTCAGCCAACGCGGCCAAGACCGGGTATGATCGACCGTCGATGCGAGAGCTCGTCATCCTGGACGCGCGTGAGCGCTGGGGACGAAACCGGCCGGCGTCCGCAATTGAAATTCTGACGTAAAACAATCCCGAGTATGTGTCGGTGTGTGTGTGTGTGGGTGGGTGGGGGTAGGGGGGGTTGGCTGCGACTGTGCATGCATGAGAACGCGCGCGCACGGGCCTCGCGCGCAATCATTTTTCAATGTGAATTAATTGGACAGGTACAGTGATTGGAAAACGGGGTGGGGTTAAAGAGGAGGTCTGTGAGAAGGGGAATTGGGGGAGGGGGGAGGGGGGGGCAGCGTGGGAGCTGCGCGGGGGGCCGTGAGACCGGGGGTATAGGGGAGGTGGTAGGGGTCACTGGCAGACGGCGCCTGCCCTGCCACCCCCGAGCCAGGGGCCCGGCCCGAGTGTGGTTGGGGCGCCGCACCGTACCGCTGGCAGCACTGTAGGCGGAGGTCGATGTTCATCTGGCAAGCCAGTCCTCTCGTCCTTCCGATGCAGCCCCCCACACACACCCTTCTATACCCCTTTGCTCTCCGCGTGCTCCCCCGAAAACTCTCACCCCACCCACCCACTCCGCCCCCTGTTGCACGCCCCCGTTTTTGTCTCTCACCCCACCCCCACCCCTTTTCCATCACTAACTGGCCCCCTCCGCCCTACCCTACTCCGATATCCGACTCATTATAGCGGGGGAGGAGTGGGGGGAGGGGTGCAGCTGTGCGAGGGGGTGTGAGAGGGAGAAGGAGGGAAGAGGAGCCCAAACTCAGACATAAAATTTTACAGGCATTGAAATCGCCCTGCAACGGTAATGACTTCACTATTTTTCGAGGAAAGCGCTTTCTTTCGCCTCTGACGACTTTTGACCGTCTCGCCCAGTCTCTCTCACACCCCACATAAACTGGACTGTCTCTCTTCCCCTGGAATTGCAATGCTGGAAAAGGTTCAAAAACGTTCTTGAGACGATTTTCCACGAGATAACCTATTCCTCTCTTTTTGTTTTCGCCGTATCCGCAGTGCTGCGAGTTTGGCCGCGAACACTTTCAGTCTAGCCCGTTTGTTTGTGCCGCCGTACAAAACTACCTCATGCGTGCGTCTGACGTGGGTCGGGTGGTCCATAGCAGCGTGGGCGGCGGTCGGGCAGGAAAGGAAAACACAAACGCGTTATATATGTGGCGCTTGTGGTGCGCTCGTACGAGGTGGATTAGAACTTCACGCCCCTCGCCCCCCCCCCCCTCCTCTTCGCTCTCTCCCCTTATGCAGCCCCCTATCCCCCCGCCCTCGCGTACCCCCTGATCTCCTAAGGGTAACTTTCGTGGAACACAAATCCCTCGCGGTGCCAGATAATTACGTGGGAGGAAGCAGCAGCAGTTGGGGCGGCAGCAGCAGCAGGGCAGAAGCTGCTGGAACTCAGGGGAGGGGGGAATCGGATCAATGAAATCGAGTCGTCACGTGCTGCTGACATAGTGGCTAAACTTGGCGAGACGATCCCGTATTAAACTTCGCACAGAAGAACAATATCTGATTTTTTATTTATTTGGGAAAACGGAAAAACTTTTGGAATCCCACTTGATGAGGAAAATTCCTTATAGTTTGAGGAAGTCTCGAAGGGAAATTTCCTCAGTTTTTGAGGAGGCTTTCTTGAAACATGAGTTTTTCACAAATTTAATGAGTTTTTCAGGGTTTTCTCTTTTTCTTGAGCTGCTATTGCTGGTATTTACTTGAGCCTCGCTTGCAGTGGCGCTCAATAATCTGATAACTGCTGCGTCCCTTCTCGTGACGTTTGCTTCAAATATCCATCCACAGGGTGGGTAGGTTTCACCACGCCCGCTCAATTAACTATTTGCTGTTGTGGAAGCAAGCTTTCCCTTTATTATTATTATTATTATTATTATTATTATTATTATTATTATTATTATTATTTTTTTTGTCTCTTAGTAGGAGCGACTTATTCTGTGTTAGGAAGGACCACCCTAACCTCCAAGAAAAGCAGTTGTCAGCTTTTTCTACCAAGCTCAATAAAAGAGGAACTTGTTCTTAAGGGTTGTGGAGTTTTAGTGTGTTTCAGAAAGTATGAGGAAAATCACTCTCTCCGTGTACTTTTTATTTTTTTCAACTGTACAGAGGAGCGTAGGCGGAAGCGCTGGCCTTCGCATGGCATCGCGTTCTACTACTGCAGCCGCTGCTAGCTGCTACTGCCGCTGCTGGAGAACGAATTAAAACGACAATATGCGCCACGTACTTTACCGCCTGCCCTGACCCAGCCCCCTCTCATTCTCCTCCCTCTCCCTCCTCCGGCCTGTTAAATGTTTGTCCCGTTCCGTCTTTTGTGTGTCTCTCCTCCATTCCATGATGGACATAACAGCTGGGGCCATGAAACCTTACGGCGCGAAATGTCCTCTGTTGTTACAATTCAAACGGCTGGCAGCATTGTTCTTGAATCGTCGTATGTAGGGGGTAGGGGGGGGGATCTGGTGAGAGAGCGGGAGGGTGGTGAATGCGCGTGGCTTAAACACATAGCGTTTTACTCAGTTTGCCTCGTTTTCTAGCACGGTCAAAATGTAATGCAAGTTTCTTGTATCCATCACCATGTCATTAATTACGGAACTGCACTCATTGACACTATACTTTTTCCGAGGGGGTGTTCACTCACAACATCTGTGACCCGACTATTACGCGTATTACGCTAAAAAATTGTACAGATTGAGTCAAAACAGGCAAAACAGCCCAAAACGACACAAAAATAAGGAAAATAAGGAGAATTTTGGCTATTACGCTTCTATTACGCATACTATTACGCCTTTATTACGGATAGAGTGACCCGACTATTACGCGAGTGCATACCCCCTCGACTTTTTCTTGCCAGTAATATTAATTAATTAAAGTAATATTAATTTCCTTTTGCGGTGCATTATAAAAATTATTGTTTGGACACGAAACCTCAGGTCTGCCTCCCTAATTCGTCTTCCGCAGCCGTATCTCTTGATCACCGCGCTGTCTCTCTCCTGCTTTCTCGCTCCCCCTCCCACCCCCTTCCGTCTCCTTCTCCCACGTCCCCTCTTCCTCCGAGGGGCCAGCCGTTTCGTACAGATATCGGCTGTGATAGAGTAATGGGGCATCCAACGCAATCCCGGGACGTAGCGAGGCGTGGCGTGGCGTGGCGGGGCGGACGACAGTCGTACGACCGGCAGTAAAGCCAGTATGGAACAGTTATGACAAGGCGGCGGCGGCGGCGCTCAGAACGAGATGCAGAAAGTAGCGTGCGGGCGCGAAATGCGACGCGCTGCCCGCCGCTGCCGCGAGAAGAAACAGCGAGATGACCGGTAGGGCAGTGTGATGTATATTACTCCAGCTAAACTCACATGCTACTGAAGCATGTCGATCATGAGACGATAACGCGCGCTATAGTGCGGTTTTTTTGAAATTACATTTAAGCAAACCTCTGAAATTTCTTTTCGATGACACCATCGGATTCCTCGTAAAATTTTCGTTCAAACGAGTATACATGTCATGGGGATTTGAGCCCGAAAAAAGGCACTTACAAGAATGACATGCCACGAAACTATGGGTTGGAGCCCCTTGACATGTATGCTCGTTTAAAGGGAAATTTTACGAGGAATCTAATGGTGTCATCAAAAGTAAATTTCAGAAGTTCACTTAAATAGTATTTCACAAAAACCACACAATAACGTGCGTTATCCTCTCGTGATCGACATGCATCGCATTGCCCCATTTACAGTGGCACCACTTATGATGTGTCAATACGCGGGCCATGTTTCAGACACGCAGCCTTACCCCCGATGACCTCCTTTTATTGCCCCTTCACATCGACGACTAATATTGTCCCAGCGATACTTCCGCCCAAAGCACGATGTTAATCGAGTGTTAGGCCCCCGCCGTGCTGGTGCAGTAGTGGGGCTGGAGCGGGGTGGGGCGCTCGTGCTAAATCGCTGCCTCTGTTAAAGAGACAATTTGTGGAGCTTGCACCGGCGTGGGCCTGCTGCTGTTGCCGCTGCTGCACACGTTTTAATTATACTGTTAAAAGCAGGCGTTGAGAATGAGCTGTTGCGGGGTGGGGGGCGGGGGTGGTAATTGCACACTATTCGCGGTGGGAGGGTGGCTGCGGTCAGCGCTCTCTTGTCCCCAGCGCTGCTGGTGTGGAGTGGCGACTACCTGCTGTCTCTTATCGTAGCCTGTACAGGCAGGTCCGGTGCTTGGTGCCTTTTTTAAGACACGAAGTAACCCTTTAGTTTTTAGGGCATTTTTAAAGAATAAAATCAGTATGGCCCCTCATGCAAAACCGAAATTCTCTATAGCATTTTGATAAAATTCGGCAGATTGGTAGAACTAAATCTGCTTAGTGCACTGCTGAAATTGCCGTTTCAAAGTAAGCGGCCAATCTTGAGAAATTTCGATCTAAAATCTCAGTTTCTTTCGTAATACTTGACTTGTTTCCTCTTAATATTTGCGTCATTTTCATTCCAGTCGTTTCCCTCTGTTTCTCCAGGGCCGAGCTGCACTACACGCCCAACGCGACGCAGATGCACCTTAACATCAAGAACCTGGCCGTGGTTGACGAGGCGACGTACAAGTGCGAGATCACGTATAACGAGGTGAAGGACGGCTGTGCCGTCGTGCAGTTCATCAACCTCACCACCATGAGTAAGTAATGAGAATTTCAAACAACAACAGCAACAACAAATGCATACTCGGCCTTCCTCACTGTAAAAAGGAAAGTCGATTTTCGAAGGGTCAAAACCTCATTCGAATTTCGGAAAGCGTCGAAAAACAGCCGTAAACAAAAGCCAAATGTATTCCAACGCTGTTTGAAGCGACAACACTGGAAAAACAAAGGTAGGACTTAATGCCTTTCTAGGGGCATGAAATTTTAATGCCTTTGCAAAGGCACGAAATTGTCCAAAGGCATTAAAATTTAACGCCTTTGGGGCAGTTTTAATGCCTTTGCAGGGGTGCTAATTTTTAATGCCTTTGTAAAGGCATTAAACCCCTTCGAGTCCTACCTTTGTTTTTCCAGTGAATATACGTAAATAAGCGCTGCAAGAAGCTGCAATTGTGACGGATGGTGGCGAAACACGGATCAGCTCAGAGTCGGAATGCGAACTCCAGATGAGTTCGTTTTTCGTACTGAGACGATAGGAGCGGAATCCGGGGATCAGGGAAGTTCGGATTTATTCAACGACGTTTTCCGACGTTGACATCGAAAATCGACTCACGTGTTTACATTGCTCAAACCACGCAAAAATTCATCAGGGAAATAAGTTGAAGCTGAGGAGGTGCAAACTTGATGAAAGCGGGAGCCAAACACCTGTGCCCAAGCGCCGTGCCTCTCTGGGAGAGGGCTTTCATCGCCTCATGTTTGGTGCACACTGTGCCTCCTCTCAATCTTATTCGTCCCACCCTCCTCTCTCTCTCTCTCCCTCTCTCTATGCGCCTCTCTTTCGGCCTCCTTCCTCTCTCTCTCACTCGGTCGGCCAATTAGATGTGGCCCAGCTACTCCGCGTCCCCCAGCCCGCGGAGACGGATGGTCGTCGTTCTGTCACCGTGCATGGGTGTGGCGTGGCGTAGCGCGGCGGCTGCACGCTCGTTACTCCATCTCATCCACTTTACAGGACATTTTCCTCGGCAATCCGTGATGTAATAAGAGCCCGGGCTCGTGAATATTCACGCCCCCGCCCCCGTCTCTCTGCCGGCTCCTCACCCCTACGCTGCTGCTGCTGCGGGCTGAAATAATGCCCACGTGATTCTCATTGAAAAAGCGTTGTGGCCGGCCTTCCCCCCGGGCCCCGCCCCGCCCCACCCCGCCCCGCGCATTCATTACGTTATTGTCGGACTAATATACTAGCTCAGGGAATTTTCCGTCATGAAACCCTTCCTTGCGGAAACGAGAGCGAGAGGGTTGGTCGGGGGTAGTGATGGAGGGTGGCAGGGAACCGCCCGCGGGCGTTGATGGAATCATATGAAATTGCACCATACATACCGATGAAGCAGCTACATACGTCGTGTGTGCAAGTTTTAAACTGCCAGTTTGAATACGCTTTTTGTTGTAGTCCCTGTAGCGTTTGCACCACTCTTCCTGTACTCATTCTGTCCTCCTTCCTCTTGCTACCTCCCCCCCCTCCCCCCGCGCAATCCTCTCTCTCTTCTCTCCCATACTCTCCCCGTGCCGCTGCTGCACGCTGCATTTGTAAAACCCCTCCATGCGCGCGCATCCGTCTTCTTTTGTTATTGCGATGCGTCGGCACGCTCCCGACACGACCCCCGCCCCGCCCCGCCCCGCCGCGCCACGGCTCGGCACGAAATATTGCCCCACTTGTATCTCCTGGGGGTTCGCGGCCGGCGCGGGGGCTCCGGCAAGGCACGCCCCCGAGTCTGACCTGACTATATTTTGATGACTCGCCAGCCGCCACGTATATCTCTCTTTTGCCTCCATCTCTTTTCCTCTATCGCGTATACTCTCTTTTCTCTCTGTCTCTCTCTTTCTCTCTCTCATGGAGGATTGACGCGGTCTAAAGTGTGTGTCGTGAATCGTGCTTTTGCAGGTGTTAAATTCAGCTGGTTCCTGATCTGTTGTATTAGACTTGTTGCTCACTGATTGCTTTGTGACTGACATTGGTAGGAGTTTCCCTCAGTGCGCCGATTGGTTTTATTTTGAGTGAGAAATAATAGTGTCTGTGGCAAGGTTAGTCGGCTCAGTGCAGTGGTACCAACTGAATTCTTCTGCAATTTCCCCGGCTACCAGTAGTGAACATCAACTTTGTGAAGGCAGTGGAGCAGTGATTGTTTGCAGACAAAGGTTGGCGACACTGTGCAAACTAAAACAACAACATGACCCGCTCCAAGCAGAAGCTTTCCGAAATGGACAGGAATGATCTCGAGGAAATAGTGAAAAAAGCAGTAGCTGCTGCTACTAAACCACTACAAGACACGATTGGACATTTATCTGAGCAAGTGAATGAACTTAAGAGTGAACTAGAAAAGAAAGACATTGTGATAAAACAAATGCAAGATCATTATGAAGATAGACTTGATGAGCTAGAACAATATGGACGACGCAATAACCTCAGAATCTTTGGTGTAGAAGAGAAAGAAAATGAAAACACAAATGACTTAGTAATTCAAGTATCCAACGAAATGGGTGTGTGCATCACAAACTCATGCATAGACAGATCTCACCGTGTTGGTCGGAGAGGACAAGGAGCTCACCCCCGTCCAATTATTGTTAAATTTACCAGTTATGCATATCGTAATACAATCTTCATGAACAAGAGAAAGCTGAAGGGCACCAAGATTACTGTGCGAGAAGATTTGACCAGAACCAGACTGCAATTGTTAAAAGACGCAGCATCATCATACTCTGTGCAAAATGTTTGGTCACTTGATGGTGTAGTCATGGTGAATGTTGGACTTCGACGCCCAGCACGACTGAAATGTCAAGAGGATCTCAATGCTCTGTTGTCCAAACACCCACCCAATGAACATGATTAATCAGTCTATCTGAAGCCTATTGATATGTTTCAATACTGTTATCCTTACATTGCATTTAACATTTAATTTCCTATTCTCTTTTGTTTTCCTCTTTCTTTTTCATTTTATTTACATTGTTATTTAAATAATTATACCATAAAATCCTACTAAAATTTAAATTTATGTATATAATGCTAATATTGCTTCGCCTTTATGTATTCTATGTTAATTCTGTCCTGCAACATATATATTGTGCACCAAATAATATGTTAAAACCAGTATATTTTAAGTGCTCCATTTGCACACTTTTACGGCACCACAACTGCGACATATGAGTGAAGAGAATTTCCCCCTGCTGAAAGACTATGTACAGAACATTTCTCTTAAAAACACAGGTAAACTCAAACTAATTCACATTAATGCTCAATCTCTAATAGATCATGCCAAACAGTCTGAGTTCATTGATACATTTGTTGATAGTGGTATTGATGTATTAGCCATTTCTGAAACTTGGTTGAAAGACAAAATACAGGTAAATCTTGATGGTTATAATACCTACTGCGTTAACAGGCCCAGCAACAAGATTGGAGGCGGAGTAGCTTTATTTATCAAAAGTAATTTAAAAACCAAATTTATCTCCCAGTCTGCTGGTGAGGAAGGCAAGCCTGAATATATTATAGTGGAAGTACTGGCTGGTGTCAACAAAATCCTAGTTGCTTGTATATATAGACCACCAAAAGTTGGACACTTGGACACATTTCAAGAGGAAATATACAATATTAGTATTAACTATAAGTACACATTTGTATGTGGTGATATCAATGCTAGATTTGGAAGTGGGAGTGATGAAACTAAGGTAATTAGTGATCTACTAAATCTCTGTAACTTACATTGTGTACCATATGGCCCAACATATCACACTGCTGACTGCCATAGTCACCTAGATGTGATTTGCAGTAATTGTCCTGAAATGCTCACTGACTATGGTCAAATTACTGCCAGTGGTTTCTCTGCCCATGACCTAATATTTGCTGTCTATGATCTCCCATTGCCATTTACACCCAAGCAAACCATAACCTACAGAGACTTTAAAAATATTAATGCAGAAAATCTGGAAATGGACTTGTTTAATGCACCTTGGGCTGATGTTTATAGTGAATGTGATATAGATGGCAAATTAGAAATATTTAACTCAATTATATTGGAGTTGATGGATAAGCATGCCCCACTTAAAACTATTTATCTCAAGAAGTCCTCGCAGCCATGGATGACGAGCGAAATAAGAAACCTAATGAAGAAGAGAGATAGAATTAGGGCCAAATACTTACGTACTAAAAAACTGGAAATACATGAAGAATTCAAGAGGTTAAGAAATGAAGTGAAGAAAAAAATACGTAATGCCAAAGCTGAGTTCTATTATGGCAAATTTTCTACTGAAGACTCTAAAACAATATGGGCCACTGTGCGCACCCTGAGCATAAATTCTACTCCAAAACAAGTTGATCCTGTGATATCTGTTGAAGAACTTAATCGTCACTATGCCTCCGTCTCAAGTGTTAAATATCCTGACCAGATATCTGAATGTATTAAAAAATATGTTGAAAATACCCAAGATATAAGTATAGATGACAAATTTTATTTCAAATACATTCTGCCAGAGGACATAATAACTGCAATAAAATCCATCAAATCCAGTGCCAAAGGAGTAGACCAGTTACCAATAGCATTTCTAAAATTGTGTCTAATGTCAATCCTCCCAATTCTGGACCATATTTTCAACTTTAGTCTGCTAAACTCTACATTTCCATGTATGTGGAAAATGGCCAATATCCTACCTATACCTAAAGTGAAGTGCCCTGTTGAAGCCAAAGATTACCGACCAATTAGTATTTTGTGTGTCTTAGGTAAAGCACTTGAAAAAATTGTATATAAACAAGTCTGTGATTTTCTTAGCCTCAAGAATTTATTTCCACAACATCAGTCTGGTTTCAGGCAATATCATAGCACTAGCACTAGTCTACTAAGAGTGGCAGATGACATCAGACATGCTATGGACCAGAAACTCATGACACTACTGGTTTTATTGGATCTCAGCAAGGCTTTTGACTGCGTTCATCATGAGCTTTTGTTAGTTAAGTTAAAATACTTTGGATTCTCAGATGCAGCAGTTGCCTGGTTTGAGTCATACCTAACTGACCGTGCCCATAGAGTTCTCTTAAATGAAGAAAAACACTCTGAGTGGTCTTTCATAACAACTGGTGTGCCTCAAGGAAGTGTACTGGGTCCGTTACTTTTCATTCTATATTTAATTGATCTACCAACTATATTATCACATTGTAACCATCACTCCTACGCTGATGATCTACAACTGTACATCCATTTCCAACTTGACTCTTTTGGTGAATGTCTTTCAAATATGCAGGAGGACATTGGCAATGTTATAGATTACTGCACTAACCATAACTTATTACTAAATATTTCCAAAACCCAACCCATAATTATTGGCACACAGAGGTACTTAAGTAAGCTAAACAACCATGAGATACCCAAACTAACTTTAAATAATTGTGTAATACCATATCTAAACTCTGTAAACAATCTAGGATTAGTTTTTGATTCTACACTCAGCTGGAATGACCACTGTATCAAGATTGCCCAGAAAGTATTTGGAACTCTTGCTCAACTAAAACGTAACTTTTCCTACCTTCCTGTTAAAATTAGAAAACTACTTGTAACTTCTCTTGTTTTTTCTAACATTGATTATGGATCTGTTCTCTTAACTGACCTGTCTGTTGTCAATGGTATTAGACTTCAACGTGTACAAAACGCCTGTGTCAAATTCATCAGTGGTGGATCAAAATTTGATCATGTCACGCCTATATATCGTGACTTAAAATTATTAAACGTAAACAACAGGCGTACACAAGCTGTCGCTCTCCTCACCTGGAAAATTATGAAAACGGGCCAACCAAAATATTTATATGATAAATATGTTTTCACTTCTGAAACTAACTCTCGTGATACCCGATCCAGTCGCAGCATGCTTCAAGTACCAAACCATAGACTGACTAAATACAACAAATCCTTCCTTATCACCTCTACGAAAGTGTGGAATTCCCTCAAGTTGTATGATCTCCAAATTTACTCCTATGAGACTGTTAAATGTAAGATACATAACCTACTGCTAACAAACCAAAATTAATCCTGTAAATATTAGTATATTTAAAATTCAATCTCTGTACTAGTCAATTTCATATTTTGTATTCTCTGAGAGCGGGTCTGCTTTGGAGTGGGACTTAGAGTCCTTTTAAGTAGACCTCAATAAAAAGATTTCAATTCAATTTCAATTCAATTCTCTCCCTCTCTCCCCCTCTTCTCTTTCTCTCTCCAGCCCCCACCTCACCGCCTCCTCTCTCCAGACACGCGTACTCGCTCGTCACTCGCCATTGTTCGCGCCGAGGCCCTCGACTCTCTCTACAGTCACGCAGCCCGCGCTGGGGAGCGGCTCCCCGGGCTCGCGAGCCGCTGACCAGCAGTGCCAAGCTCGCGCTAATTTTCGCCCCCACCGCTCGCTGCCTTCCTCTCTCTCTCCCTCTCCTCTCATTGTCCCACTCATCACACGAGACCCCCCGCCCTCTGCGTCGTGTGGGACGGAGCGCGCGATACGCCAAGGAGCTGTGGACTATTCCCGACCCGCGCCAAGGAGCTGTGGAGTACTCCCGACCCCGCGCAAAGGAGCTGTGGACTACTCCCGACCCGCGCCAAGGAGCTGTGGACTACTCCCGACCCGCGCCAAGGAGCTGTGGACTACTCCCGACCCGCGCCAAGGAGCTGTGCACTACTCCCGACCCGCGCCAAGGAGCTGTGCACTTTACCCGACCCGCCGCATCCCCTGGCGTAGCGCTTCGCGTCCAGCAGCATGTAGGCAGGGCAGGGCAGGGCTGTTCTCAGAAAAGGAAACATGTTGCCGCCGCGGTGCCTCGAAAATGAGGCCTTTCGTCGTGAGGCCCGAGCAGCGCGTGCGAGCCGCGACGGGCTGGAAATGAATGGGGGACAAACCTCGGCGGAGGGAGAAGGATTAGTGAGGAGAGAGAGAGAGAGAGAGAGAGAGAGAGAGAGAGAGAGAGAGAGAGAGAGAGAGAGAGAGAGAGGGAGAGGGAGAGAGAGAGAGGGAGAGAAGCCCCTTAGGGGCCAGAGCAAGTGTGCGCGCGGGGGTGGGACAGTGAGAGGGATCGGCGGCCTTGCTGCTGCTGCTGCTTGTAGGTACGGAAGTAAGGGCGCGCAATGGAGCTTGGCGCTGGCTGGTCGCGTGAGAGTGAGTGGGAATGAGATAGTGAGTGGGCGGGAGCGAGCGAGCGAGAGAGAGAGAGAGAGAGAGAGAGAGAGAGAGAGAGAGAGAGAGAGAGAGAGAGAGAGAGAGAGAGAGAGAGAGAGAGAGAGAGATCGGGAGAGAAAGAGAGCGGGAGAGAAAGAGAGAGAAAAAATGTGCCTTTTTCCGGAATTGGCTGGTGGCGCGCGCGGGGAAGTCCTCCGCAGCCAATGACTTGTTCGCTGGCCCTGACAAAGACCCCCGGCTCCGCCGTGCCCGTCCCTCCCTTTTCACCCGCGGCGGCGGGGCGGGGCGGGGCGGGGCGTCCCGTCTCCCTCCTGCTGGCGCCTGCCTGGCCGGGGAGCGACTCCTGGAGAATAATATAGGATACAGGAGAGAGCACACGCCCAGCCCAGCCCACACTCTCTCCTCTCACTCATTGTGACCTGCTAATGGGAAAGCCTGTCCCCGTGCGAGCGGGGAGACGCGCCGCACCCCGTGCCTATAGCCCCGCCCGGCCCCGCCCGGCCCCGCCCGGCCCCGCCCGGCCCCGCCCTGCCCCGCCCGGCCCCGCCGCCACGGCCCGCTAGACCTGCTGCGAGAGGAGGGAATGACAGCAGCGCAGCGCGCGACGCAATAACACCTTGAGAGTCAAGTGGGCGCGAGAGACCTAGGGAGGCAGGCGGCGCGCTGGGGCGGGGCCTATTGTCAAGTGTCGAAGATAAAACAACGAAGCAGCGTGCCCAGGAGGGAGGATGCCGTGTAATATCGCCCTCGGAGGCTGCTGCTTCTGCGAGAGTCCGGGCCGCGCAATGTGTGTCACGACGGGAGCCAGATTTTCTCGTGAAATTATGTGAAATTTGTCGTGTCGTGCCGCAGCGCGGCATAGGGCGGCGCTCCTCCTCGTAACCTGCTTGTGCGCGCGGGGAGGAAGATTTGCCTAAAACAGGGACAGGAGCCCGCTGTGGAAGTTGTGGGGGAGGGGTGGTAAGAGAAAGGGGTTGCTGCACAAGCTGACGGCTATCCATCCCCGTGATAAACTCGCAGCCCGCCCCAAGGATGTAATGAGGGCAGCTGTGCACCACGACATACCTCTCCCACCCAACCTCGCCCCTATCTTCTCTCTCTCTCTCTCTCTCTTACCCGACCCTATGTACCCAGACTAATGACAACATTTTGGGGACGCTCTACCCTAATCAGTAATCATATGGCCCGGTATTTCACTTGTTATTGAAACTCGCACACACGTGTCTCCTCGAGGGTCTCGATGCGGGGCGTGGCGGGGCGTGGCGTGGCGGGGCGTGGTGGGGTGGGGTGGGGTGGGGTGGGGTGGGGTGGGGTGGGGTGGGGTGGGGTGGGAAGAGAGTAGGACGCGAGATGGAAGGGTGAATAGGGAGAGGGTAGGAGGAAGCGCCGCGTCGGGAGTGGTACTGGGGTGGGCGGTAAACTATTGCTGAGCAGGCGGAGGAGGGTGGTGGATATATGCAGCACTACTATAGTGGTGCGCGACCAGGGTGGCTGGAGGAGGGGGTGACGTTCCCTGATGAAGCAAAAGGAGAGTGGTAGAAAAAGTAAGAGGGCGTCGACGACGACGACGAGGCCGAATAGGGGTGAGGGATGGCGAGGGCTTGGAGGGAGGGGAGGGGGGGGGGCGCTTACCGGAGCTCGCTGACGGACGATAGTCATTTCCCTCGCAGCCGCCGTCTCGGCCATCGCCCCGCCCCGCCCCGCCCCGCCCCCCGCCCCGCCCCGCTCCACGACTGCTGCTGGAGGAAAGCGCAGACGTCGGCCCGCGGCGAAAAATAGCTTCGCTCAGAGATATCAACCGTGCAACAAAAAGGCTGAACGCCAACCGGGCCGCCGCCGCCGCCCCCCGTGGCCGCGCCGCCGAGCGCCCTGCGTCGTGATGACCGGACTGGGGTGCCAAAGCCAGCTGGCTGGCCTGGGGGGCGGACCGTAAAGTGGGAGTTGAGGTGTCCCCTTGGAGACAGGGAGGGAGGGGGGCGGTACGTAAGGCGCATGACCACCGCAGACCGCGGGGAAAACAACTATGAAACTTTGGTGCACCTCGTTGTTAAGAATTTTTTTAGAAAATAGAGAAAAATCCCCCCGCCCCTCCCAAACAAAAAAAAATTAGAAAAAAAATCCGGAAAAATCAGGAAAATTTCCCTAAATTCAGATAAAATTAAAGCAAAAATTTACAAAAAAAAACATAATAAAAAGTCTCAAAAATTTACAAAATTTGTGCACCAAAATTCCTGGTTGTTTGCCCCTTGTGGTAGGCTGATGTGGGGGAGGAGGGGATGACTATTATGTGCGATGACAGGGTTTGCGGCCCGCTGGGACCGCCCTGCCCCGCCCCGCCCTTGCCCTTCACGGCCCTCCCTCCCCTCCCCCTCCGCGGCGTGCCCAGCTCCCCGGGGCCCGGGGGACTTTGCGACCGCAGCGTACACGCCCTCATGGCGCTATCAAGTGACGCAAACTATAGTGATCACTAAGTGAAACAGAAAGTGGTGCACCGCTGCGCGGCGGGGTTGTGCTCGGGCCTCCGCCGCGCCGCGCAACCAGACACGGCAAATCAGAGATGAGCTCGTCTGGTTGTGGAATCCCCAGAGATAAGTCTGCCGGGTCCCGGGTCCCTCGCGACGCGGGCGGGCTGCAGGCTGCAGCGGGCTGGCGGGCGCGGCCGTGCTGCTCGCGGGACGTGGACTTACATTATTCCTCTCGAGCTGATCTGAGCACTCTGCCTTGATCTGATGATGCGCTTATCTTTTTCCCTGGCCGCACCTACCCGCCCCCCTTTCCCATTTCCCCCATGCTCTTGTGTCCTGATGTAGAGGAGGGCATATTTCTGTTTCTTAATGCGTCCGGGGTAGCCCTGTTTGTTTAACTTTGTTTAAAATTGTGTTTCATATGTTTCGATATGGAATTCGTTGGCACGGGCGTTTCGTAACGTTGATCTTCCGGTCCGGACGGCTTTATTTCAACGCGATGTGCGACTGACAGGCGCTTTCTGGCGTCTGTCTCGTTTAGTACGTTACTCACTCCATTTGCGTCCCTCGAACCCCTCATTTTTCCCTTCTCTTCCACTTTATTTTTATTTAGTTTTTTTTTGCCTCGCTTCTCCTTGAAATATTATCGCTCTTATTTTTTATGTATATATTTCATCCCATTTTCTAAACAAATTTAATAGCCGCGAAGTCCTCGCCGCCCGTCACCAGCCAGGAGTTCTACCACAAGCCCCCTGGACCACTGTCACTCTCAGCACCTAATTCCATCCCCCTTTTTTGCCTGCGGGAATCACGTCTTAATTTTCGACGGCAATAAAATATCCCATTCTGCTCTCTTCTCTCTTCCTGCATCTCCCCCTCCTCCCTTCTCCCTCTCACTCGCGCTGAGTCCCGTTAAAGGCTCTGATGAAAGCTGTGACACATGTCTCTCTCTCTCTCTCTCTCTCTCTCTCTCTCTCTCTCTCTCTCTCATGCGCGTTTACTCCCCACTTTTCTGACGGAGAGTAATTCGCATTCGCTCTTCTCCTGCTGCTGCTGCTGCGGTAGAAGGCGCAACTGAGTGATGTAGGGTATAGGTGGCTCCCCAGCTTCTCTTCCCGCTCTTCTCTCCCTCACTCCCCCCCCCCCTCTCTCTCTCTCTCTCTCTCTCTCTCTCTCTCTCTCTCTCTCTCCCCCCCCCCTCCCCTCAGAGTCCTTTGCTGCCGCGACTAGGTGCCACGTTGTCTGCTGCTGGCGATGCATCAGGTTGTGTGATGACGGGTGGCATCCGAAAGGAGCTCGCGTGCGCGTATGAGCGCAATCTGCCAGGATACTGCGTCCAGAGTGTGCGAGCGCTGAGTGCGAGAGGGGCGCGGAGCGAGGCTATCCGGACGCGGACTGGCCGGCCGAGTGTGCGCTCGTAAAAATGAGCAGCGCCGGGAAAGACAAACCCTTGTAGCGATCAGCTCGCTGTAAAAAAAACCCTGTTTGATGGGCAGAGCGCTCTGCGTGACGTGGCGGGGTGGGACGGGGCTGCTTCGGCTGTGCCAGCTCAAATAAACCGAAGGCTTTCCTTGCGGAAACCCGGGCATCGTCAAAATAAGGAAGTCCGCAAACGCGGTGCAGTCTATGGCGGCTGTTTTTGTTTGATTCTGGATCTGAGCGCGCCGTAATGCGGATCATTTCATTTTGACGGAGCGACGCCGTCGTAAGGGTGCATAGTAATGTCTCTCTGTGCCGGCATTAAGAAAAACAGATTTATTGCGCATTTTCTTTTTCGTCGCGTTTCCTCTGAGGAGAAAATGTAGCTCCAGAATAGGAGGGAAAAATAAGTGCATGCACAAGTTTCTTTTGCGTTCCGCCGGCGGGCCGCGCGGGCCGCCGCGAAGACGTCTCTCCCGCGCTGTCACGCCCGGAATTCATTTTCTTTTCCGCTTGAATATGTATGCATTCATTCCTTTCCCTCCTTTTGCTGATTTGTTAATGCTGCGCCATGTAAATCGCCTGTTACGCCCGTGCCGCGCCGCGGCAGGGCTCCCCCGGCTTGTTTGTCGGAAGGGAAGTTCTTGATCTCAAATTCATTACCACGGCGCGTCCTGCGTCTCGCGGCCGGCCCTGCAGGGCCCACAAGGGGCGCCGCCCGCCGTCCGGCGCGAATATGACCACCTCCCAAGTGGGAAAACAACTCTGAATATTGGTGTACACGTTTTGTGAATTTTCGTAAAGTTTTGAATTTTAATAGAATTTTTGTAAATTTTTATATACTTGAATTTTACGTAATTTTTTTTGTGATTTTTTGTAATTTTTTTTTGAAATTCCTCTGATTTTTAATTATTTTTTCTTGATTGTCTTGAATTTTTCTGAATGATGAGGTGTACAAAAATTTCAGAGTTGTTTCCCCCTCGCCACGTCCTGGAGTACTTGGACGGTTTCTGAGATCGCTGAGGCCCGCAGTAGCAGAGGGCAGTGTAGGGTGTCTTTTCGTCTAGAGGGGCACTGTTAAAAATCCAGTAGATCTCCGTGCCCGAGGGGGTGACAATTTTGGGAATCATGTGTACACAAGCCTGGGAATCACCATCATTAAAAATTAAGGGAAATCAATGAAAACCAATACAACATAGCAGGAAACACCTGGAATCAGTTATAATTAGCGGAAATTAGCGTTTTATGTCCCTAAAAAGAGTTAGAAATGAAAAGATATGGATGGAAATCATGTGTACACATTAAAAGAGAGTGGTCACCCCCTCGTCCGTGCCTCTAAAGTACGGGAGCAATCTGTAGTAGAAAATTACTGCAGTGTCCTTACCTACTTAGATGCAAAGGGTCCAGGAATGAAATTTCATAGAAAATGTTCTGGGAGTGATAAAACACAAAATACGGGATTTTGGTGTGCGTGACGGTCCGTAAATTAAATTTATCCATTGCTAAAAAAAAATCACGGTTTCTGCTACGGAAAAATGCCGTGTTAAAAAATGGGGATACGGTGAGATGTACGGAAAAGTTACCGTTAATTTTTTTCCAGCGTTTTCCGTTTTTGGTATGGAATCAGTAACGACGTTCCGTACCTTTGTTCCACATCTTGCCCATAAGAAAAGCCATAGGCTCTTCCTTAATGTACGGCATGGTACGGAACGAAGCACAGAAAAAAACGTACTTTCATCGAGAAAACTCATTTTTCGAGGGGGTACGGTCTCCGTTGTTGGCTCCGTACCAGAGGATATTTTTTTTTCACAGTTTGGGAAGAGTCCATATTTTTCTGTGGTTCGGTCGTCTGGTGAATTTCGTTGAACTTTTTGACGCTGTGGAAGAGCTGAAATCGAACCGGGCGCAATCTCTCAGCAGCGCGGGTGGTAGTGGCTGTTCCTATCGCAGCCGAGCAATCACCACCGCCTGCACTTGCGGCGGGAGCAGGTAGCGCTCGCCAGCCATCGACCCGCGCGCCTCGCGCCACCGCTCCTTGGCCGTCCGGGCTCCGGGCTCACGTCTTTCAAGATGAATGAATTTCGGGTCGTTAACCCGAGGGAGAGGTACGCGAACAGCCACAGTATAAAGCCTCCGCTCGGAGCACGTCAGGGGAGCGCATCCCGTGCGGAACAGTCGTTGCACTTCGCACGTCGCCAGGTCAGGACGTGCCCGCCTGCGGCTGCCTCAAGTCGACATCCCGCATCGGCCAGAACGCAGCAAGAGAGAGAGAGAGATAGAGATAGAGAGTGTGGGTATGGAGGGAGGGGAGGGGGAGCACGGTTACGACATTCCTCATTCGACGGGATACGTTTAACAAGCGCGCGCGCGGCTCGCAATGTAGAAATGCCTGCTTTTACTGTTCAGATTTGGATGCCGAGGTCTCTCTCTCTCTCTCTCTCTCCTCTCTCTCTCTCTCTCTCTCTCTCTCTCTCTCTCTCTCTCTCTCTCTCAACGGGATTCCCCTCTCGCAGCCTCGCCTCGGCTATGCGCGCGTGTCTCTCTCCTGTAGAATCACCTTAGCTGCGGCGCGAACGTGTGTGGGCGCCGCGGAGAAGGCGTGCGAAGAAAAAAGAAAAAAAATGGTGCAAAGAAATGAAAAATATATTAAATTTAAAAAATTACAAAAGAGTGGGGGAAAAGTTGGGGTTGGTGGTAAAGGGAGTGGTCGGGCTGGAAATAAATCCATCGCTACGCATGGTGGACGTGAGAGGCAGGAGGGGGTGGGCAAGAGCACGGGGCGGGCTCCACCAAAGGGGTGTGCGAGAGAGATAACATGTGATGATGTTAGAAATCTTAGGCGCGGTGGTTGCTGTTGTCGCCATCCGTCTCTTCTTCTTCTTCTTCTTCTTCTTCTTCTTCTTCTTCTTCTTCTTCTTCTTCTTCTTCTCTTTTCTCCCACGGCACCCTCCGTGCCTCCGTCACGCCTACAGGGGCCTGCCTCACACATGAGAAGTACCCCCTCTCCCCCCCACCCCGTGCAGTCCAAGCGCCATCTATCTTTTGAGCTCTCTCTCAACTGCCCATCCATCAATCTCGCGTGCCTACCTGCTCGCACCGCCCTCCCCCTACCCGTTCACCTCCTCCCCACCCCCTCTGCACACCGGCCCGTAAACTGGTTAATCTCCGCCCCCATTATTGCGTAATGACCACCCTCATATGTCACCATGAACGATTCATGAAGGACATGCTGACGAGGTTTAAGTCGCCTGTAGTCGGAATATGCAAACATTTCCAAAAATCTATGTCATTACAACGTTATTTTTGAGGGATTGAGATTATTTTTCCCCTCCCCTTTCCCCTTTTCTTTCGAATGAATTCCGGGAAAGAAATTGGCACCTTGGTGCTGGGGTGGCTGGCGCACCGAACATAGTCCTCGCCGACGGCCCGCCCCAGGCCCGCCCCAGGCCCGCCCCAGGCCCGCCCCAGGCCCGGCCCCGGCCCTGCACCCGAGCCACTCTTTCCCTTCCCATTCCCTCCCTAGCAACCTCCCTCCCTTTCTCTCATTCCTGCCATTCTTCTCACCCCAAGGCCTCTCCACCCTGAGGGGCCGATGCTTCATTCGGAGCTGCTGCCCGCCCGCCTTTCATATGAATTGCCTCACCCCGCCACGCCCCGCCACGGCCTCTCCCGCCCATTCAGATTCATAATAATTACGCACTCATAACTAGCTGCGGATTGTTTTAAAGCGCTTTCAGAAACGCGTCGCGCTTCGAGTGGCGCGCGCCCGCATGCACGACGTTATCCGGTCACCCTGGTCCACGGCAGTTTCTAAAAATATTTTTTTTCTTCAATCTTTTACTTCTTATTTTATTTTATGTTTTATTGTTTTGTAAGGCTAGCAATTGACTTTGTCTGAACCATAGTGCTAGATTTTTACTTTTTACTCTGCCCGCGCGGAAGTGCAGGCCAGGCGTAGCGCGTAAAAAACTTACCACGTCATATATTGGCCTCATTTGTCCTAGCTGGTGCTTTGTTCGTCGATTATTTTCCGTTAACAATGACAAATGTGAGAGTGGAATCCTGCGTTCACCCTTGGATCATGGAAGCAGGACAATAAGGGATATGAGACGTCTACGGCAAATCAGGGGGTTGAATGGTCCGCGTAATAGTGGGCAATAACATGGCGGTGCCGTGACGTTCTTCACATGAAGAAAATATGAGCGGGCAGAGAGAGAGAGAGGGGGGGGGGAGGAGAGGGGAGTGAGTTACCCGGAAACAAGGGAGAGGAGGAGGAGGAGATGCATATTGTTGTCATGGTGAGGCCCATTGCGTACCCAACAGCTGCGTTCCTCCAGCGCGTTGAATAGCATCGGCAATGCGCAAGAAGAGCAAGAACAATACGAAGCCTGTGGCGCAGTGATCGGTTGGAAGGCGTCTGAGATGATTAAAAGTTAGCGTCAGAAGAATCCCGACTCCAGATCCGGTCTGATTTAGGACTAGGATTTTTATGATTTTCTCATCCAGTCCTTTCAGCTGAAAACAAGTGTTTATTCAACATCGATGTCCACGGAGTTCGTGACTCTACTCTAGAAGTAGTGTAATCTTGGGGTTGGGGGTGGAGAAAGAGATGCGGGCGAGATCGACAAAGACAAGAAGTGGTGACAGTGTACACACGGTGCGCAGGGTGAGGTGCAGGGGGCAGCAGCAATTAATTTTGTGTCCGGCTGAAGCTTGTCACCCCGGTATGGCGTGGTCTGGCGTGGATACCGGCGGGACAGTGGCTGCCAGCAGACAACTTGAAAAGCCGTCATAAGTGCGGCAGCCTGCGACACTTCTGTGAGTGTGTGCCGGTCTGGTCGTCACTGTGCAAAAGTTCATTCTTCGAGGAAAAGAATTAGGACGGCTCCTCCTTTCTTTGTTATAATGCTCCCTAAGTGCGCATGGTTTGTGACATGGTTCCTGCAGGTGTCCTGTAACGTTTATCGCCAGGCCTAACTTGCTTTTTTTCTCTCTGTGTTTCAGTTAAGCCGCAGTACGTGAAGGTCACCCGGGAGGGCATCGAGCTGCAGAACTCGACGCTGATTGGTCCCTTCAGCGAGGGGGACGACCTCGCGCTCACCTGCGAGTCCGGGGGCGGCAAGCCCACCCCTGTCGTCGCCTGGTACAACGGCTCGCAGAAGTTGAGTGGTAAGTCGACATTTTTCAGCATTTGTACACTGATAATCCAAGTGTTCAACCCTTCAACACTTTAAAGCGCTCAAATACCATTTAAACATATAAATGTGTTCAACAGAGTTGTTGTACACTTACAAGTATTCAACTCAGAAGTTGTGCACTTAAAAGTGTTCAACTCCCCAGTTACACACTTCCTTAGCTTGGACGCACTGTATTAGGGAAGTGTGCATCTGGGGAGTTGAACACTTCCAAGTGCACATCTTCTGAGTTGAACACTCTTAATTGCACAACAACTCTGTTGAACACTTTTATATGTTTAAATGGTATTTGAACACTTACAAGTGTTGAAGGGTTGAACACTTGGATTATCAGTGTATGGGGAGTGAGAGCGTTAAAAATAAGTCATTGTATTTTGAATTTAGCAAGTTTAGTTCCTCCTGACGACTTAAGGGTAAAAAATTAGAACCGGGGATCAATTTTTATACCTGGCCTGGCAAGTGCCTGAGGGACCCTTGACACATAAAAAAATAATAATAAAAACATTTTGTGTCAACACTTGGAGAAAATCAGTAAGGAAAAACTAGTAAAATTGGTCTGCGCTTGAATTCGTGGTACGGGCCCCCGGAAGTGCTTGTTCATTCTTTAAATCTGTGACCCGAATATTACGTCTATTACGCTGTACTACGACGCTCCGAAAGTTTACAGATTTGGCCAAAATCAGGCAAAAACAGCCTAAAAGGACCCAAAAATGAGTAAAATATGGAGAATTTTGTCCATTATGCTTTTATTACGCACACTATTGCTCCTGCATCACGGATAGAGTGACCCGACTATTACGCGAGTGCATGCCCCCTCGGTTGCGCACGGTTGCGGTCAGACAACTGAGAAGTCGGCTGGGGTCCGGGGCATGGCCACCGGCCCGGCTCGCCTCGGCGCCGGCGCCTCTCCCCGGGGGCGCGCCGCAGCCCCCTGGGGCCCCTGGGGCTCTGGCCGGCCCTGCCTTAAGCCGACCAGCCAGCCGTCGTTATATAGAGGTAATAGCGCGTATTCAAACTGCGTATTTCGCCCTTACAAGCGCCTTAGGCTGGCTGGCCAGCCGGCCGGCCGGCTCTGAGCCAACGCTGCCCGGCCTTGCACGGTCCAGACCCCTCCCCTCCCTCTCTCTCTCTCTCTCTCTCTCTCTCTCTCTCTCTCTCTCTCTCTCTCTCTCTCTCTCTCTCTCTCCCTCTCTCCCTCTCTCTCTTTCGCTCGCACCCCCCGCCCTCCCCTATCGCCCTCCAACCATCGCACAACGGACAGCCGCTCGGGCGCGGTTACTTTTTGGCTGAGCCTGCCTCTCGCCGCGCGCCCGAGCGACCCGCATGATTGGCACTCTGATTCGTGCCGGAGAGTGATAGGGGGGGTGTGCATAGCATCCCTAACAACCTGCTGCGCCCCCGAAACTCGCTAATTTTATTCCATATTGTTTGCATTCCATATGAATCTGAAACTGAATCGGCATTAAATTGTTTCTGGCCTGTGCCGTTCATCCGCGGCCGCCGATAAGTGAGTGAGCATTATTACACGCGCCCTGCTAGCCACCCGGAATCGTGAACAAGTTTTCCCAAGATATCTCCCGAAGGAATAAGTGTGTGAGCGGCCGGGATGGGATTTACGAGTAGGAGGAGGAGGAGGAGGAGGAACAGGAAAAGGGAAATGCTGGTGGTGGTGATGGCCGCGGGCGGCGAGGCTGCTTTTGGCGCGCAAATGGCCTCGAGCAGATGTGCCCGTGACCTGTGGCCTGCAGCCCGGGCCGGGCCGGGCCGGGACCGACCTGCTGCTCGCCAACTTTGGCAATCGTAGCGATCATTACTCACCAATGAATGAGCGAGCGAACGAACGAACGAAACGGTTGCGGCGCGCGGCCACAGATTAGGGACGCCGCGCGCAGAGTTTGTAGGGCGAGAGAAAAAGGGGGGGGGGTGGGGGTGAGACGGTGGGGATAACAAGGGTGGTGATGAGGAAGAGGAGGAGAAGAGAAAACTGGCGCGTCTTGCGAATGTGTGTGCGTGTGTGTCTGTGAGAGGGAGAGAGAGCGAAAGAGAGACAGACAGCGTAAGAGAGACAAAGACAGAGCAAGCGGGGAGAGCGAGTGGTACATGCCTCTCGGCTTCACATTAAAACGTGAGAACTGCGGTCATAAAGCGAAAAGCTGCTCCTATGTGGTGCGGCTCCGTGCCGCCCGCGCCCGCCCCCGCCCGCGCCCGCCCCCGCCCGCCCCCGCGTGCTGCCCGCTCTGGCTGTCCCACTTTCGCGGCTCCAAACTCCCCTAAAACTCGAGGAAAAGTGCCGTAACTCTGCGCGCGCGCCGCGCGCGGTGTGGCGGTCGCCGCGGTGCAACCACCGACGCCGAAGCCCCCGCGCCACCAAGGAAGTGACCAAGCAGGCGGAGTGAAATTTTACAACCGTGCTGCTGTGCAGGCGTTTCTAAATTTTTTTCCCCGTTTTTTTTCAAGTCTTCGCACATTTTTTTTTAAATTTAAATAATTAATAAAAATTTCGATTTTACATAAGGGGCCGCGGTAATAAAATAAAAAAAATACGATTTCACGAAATCCTAATAGGCACGAAGTACGTTAATGTTTTAGTTTCATAGAATACTTAGGCGAAAGGTTTATGCGTGGAAGCATTGACTTCAAAATTTCCGGCCTTTTGGATTATATTATTGAATTTATTTTATCTCACGGTTTGATCAGCGTCACTAGTATAGCGGATCAAATGCAAAAGTTGAGCTCTCTAGCTCAAACGATTTAGAAGTTAGTCTCTCAGTAAAAATTGTCCGATCAGCTTGATTTTTGAAGTAAGGTCTTTCCCCCCAGTCGCGGTCCTCCGGTCCTCCTCCCCTGCGCGCCGCGCAGAGGGGCAGCGAGGGGCCGAGCGGGCGAGCACCTTCGACAATGCCGATTCGGCTTGGCTCGCCTTCGGAACTGCGGCACTATTCGCAGTCAGCTGAGGGGGCGCCGCCGCCTTATAAACAGAACCGAGCGCGTTCGAGGTGGGAGTGCGCAGTCCTCCCTTCTATGGTTCTAGGGGTTCTAGGCTGGGACCTCCACTCAACAGAAGAAGGCTGAGGGAGAGGCGCCGCCCCCTTCGACAAAACGGAGCGCGTTTGAGGTGGGAGTGCCCAGTCCTATCCCTGTCGTGGTTCTAGGCTGGGACCTGCACTCAACAAAACAAGGCCGATGGATCTGCGGCTCACGCGTCCACCTCAAGACTTAACTCGCGTCAAGGCGCCCTTAACGCACCAAGCGAATTTAACTATTTAGTTTAGCTGAATGAAATGTTACACAGCCGAAATGAATGAGAAAATAGCAGTTACAGACCTGCAGAAATCGTTTTGTTAAGTTTCACGGAGGATGGAGGGTCAATACGAAGGAACTAAAGTGATTTACGCAAAAGATACACGTAAATGAACACCATTTCAAGAATTCTGCACACCAGATTGAAGTCAAACTTACCAAAACGTTATCTGCAGGTATACAACAACTATTAACGCATTCAATTCCCCTTGTAACGTTTATCGCTTGGGCAAGATCGGCTGCGGCCATGACGGGCCATCGTCAAGAAATAAAAATATAAAATTCTAACGCTAACGCGTTAAACGTCCCCCTTGGTTTGAACACTTACCTCAAAGTCAAAAAGAATTTAATAATATAAAGCCAGAACTCTTGGTGATAGCCAAATCATTAATTTTATTCGCCAGACATCGGGCGCACATAATGTCGCCCAGCGGGCCAGCTGTCAACAACGCGCCTTGACAACCACTGAATCGAACCACCAGCCAAGAATTAAAGGGCTCTAGTTTCACATTTGCCACACACTTACCATTAAATGAAGTAGAAATTAAAAATATTAGGTCAAAACTCTCTGTAAGAGCCCAAATCGTGAATTTTATCCGCCTCACATTTCCAGCACAAACATGGCGCCGAGCGGGCCAGCTATAAACAACCCCGCCTTGGTGCCCACTCAAACCAACCCAAAATATATTTTGCTGGTTTTAGATTAAGTAACGACGTAAAATGATGTTGCAGGCCTTTAGCAAACAATTATGGGAGCCTCTACGCATTGACAGGGAACACAGAGGCAGACTAATTTTTATCTGTGACTGAAAACATGAATTGAGGACTGACTCTGAGGTTGGCGATGTTATTTTTTCGGTAAGAATGAAGTAGGTTTCGAGAGGGCGGTACGGTGGTCACGTGCGAATTTCAGTGGTGTCATCTCTTTCTGGCGCAGTTAACTGAAGCAGAGCTTTGTTTGAACGCAGACTTTGGAGGTTTCTCTTTCGCTCCGCTGACGAGTCGAGCAACCAGAACTTCAAATCAAATTTCCAAAATTTCTGTAAGAGCGATTTTGATAAAACTTCGAAATCGCATTTAGAATATACAATTCTATAACTGCTGTAAATTTTATCAAAATCCCTTGGGCCAAATTTTTTGGTCCCATAGGGGTAATGTAAAACAACTGACTAACGTTTCGACTGATTTTAAAAGGCAACTTCGTTGCCTAAAAAAATCGGACCCTGAGACAAATCCATAAGGCTACTTCGTGCCTAAAAATATATTTATATTACTTTTTCAGGTGACTACTTAACAGAGCCCGGCTCCAACGGCGCGGGCACTGGTCGGAACTCGGTGCGCCTCACCCTGTCCAGGGGCGACCTGGGTGCCAAGTACGAGTGCAGGGCCACCAACGACGCCCTCGAGAGCCCCATGGTGGCCGCCGTCGAGGTGGACGTCAACGGTAAGAATACAGTTTTTTTTTTTTGTTTTTTTCCCCCCTGTCAATTAGTTTATTAGGCTGCAATGTACGTCATGGAAACGTGTCTCTTGAAGAACAGCAAGTCGTCACACAAAGATCCCAGAGACACAGAGCGTATTTCTTTGTTTTGAAGAATATATATATCCGCGCGCAGCGCCTCGGTGTACAATTACTTTCGTCTTGCTGAGAGAAGCAGGTGCTTGAAGCGCCCCCTCCTTTCCTCTTCGCGCACGCCCTGGGAGGCAGGCGGCTGTAGTAGTTCTTGCCGCGTAGTGGTTGGACTGAGCACACAGTCACGCATTTATACTTGACATGTCTAATACGCTACTCATTATTCAGACGAGAGGGCGCGGGGCGGGGCGGGGCGGGGCGAGCCGGGCCAGCGCGACGGTGTGGTGGATGTCGTCCTGGGGGTGCGAGGAGGGCGCCGGCGGGGCGGGGCGGGGCGGGGTGACGGATGACGCTCGCGCTGGCTAATGATGCTCTTGCATAGCCCCGGGACGGCCTTCCCCCCATCTCCTCTCCTTACCTTCCCCAAACCCCTTGCTCTCCCTTAAGCCCCCCAGCTGGTCTGCAGCGCAGAGGTTTGGAGACGCTGCTGTGGTGGTAGTCTTATTGCCACCGGCTGCTTGGAGCCTGGCCCGGGCCCGGGCCACTTAGCGAGCGCAAACGCCAGGGCCACGCCCAGCCACGCCTCCTTCTCCACCGGGTCTCGGCCTAGCCAGGAGGGCCAGTAGCCGTCTGCGCGTGTTATTTACTCTCGCATTCACCGCTCCGAAATAATTTACTTTACTCGCAGCGCGGTGACGACAAAGAGTCCTACAAACGTATTCGCTGTAGGCTGCGATGATGATGATGGTGATGATTGTCGAGAAAGGCATTTCGTGCCGGAGTTCCTTTCGTGGCTTTCACTATTTCCATGAGAACAAAGTTTACAGAAGGCAGTTTCCTCAGAAAAATGAAGTAAGTACTTGTCAAAAGGGTGACGGGGGTATCTCTCTCTCTCTCTCTCTCTCTCTCTCTCTCTCTCTCTCTCTCTCTCTCTCTCTCTCTCTCTCTCTCTCTCTCTCTCTCTCTCTCTCTCTCTCGATGTGCCGATGATCGGTTAGACCTCTGACATGCCGGTCACACGCGGCGTCCTCCTAGGGCTGGGCTGGGGCGCCAGGGCGCCAGGGCGCCAGGGCCCGGGGGCCGTGTCAGGGCGGTAACTCATCCCACCTGGACCTGGTCCAGCTGAGTGCCATGTCCCGTCCGGAGTCTCGGAAGGGGAAGGGGAGGGGAGGAGCGTGGGCGCGGAGGCGGCGGGAGAAACGAGGGCGAACAGGAGGAGGATGAGGAACAATATGGAAAGAAAAAGATTTTGTCAACGTACATGATATTGATTCTGAACGAGAAAGGGGGACGAATTTTTCGAAGTTTACTGCTTACCAGCCCGATTCTTAACAAATAATGGAGGGTTTTTGGCTGTAAAATTTTCAAATAATTGCCTCGACTCAATAAAGTGCGACTGTGCATTTGCAGTGCGTGACGGCGCCGTTAGATTCGTTTCGTCTCGTGTTCCCTGGAGATTAACTCCCCAACTACTGTCTCTTATTGGACAAACTGCGGGGGTGCGGTCAGTGGCAGACAGCAGCGAGCAGCGTTACTGGGGCAGCCTCCTCCCCCTCCCCCTCCTCCTCCTCATCCTCCTAGACTGACTGGGGTGCGTTTGAGCAGGTTGGTGGCAACTTGGGGTCCGAAACTAACTTGGTGACTAATCAGAAATGGCAGCGTGGCCGCCGTCGCACCGTGTCGGTCTGTCTGAGACGTGCCATGTGGGTGGGAGAGAGACAGACAAACACACACAGGCGCGCGCGCTCGCACATCAGCTCATGCCTGCCTGCCTGCCTGCCTGCCTGCCTGCCTGCCTGCCTGCCAGTGTTGACTCTGTAGTTTAGTGGATCTCTCTCACCGTTTTATTTTCCACCCGTAATACCTCGCGCACTTACGAACTGTGCCACTCTTTTCACTCACGTATCGTTTCGCAGGCGTGTGTTGATATTTTGCCCGCGCGGAGGCGGGCGCGCCACACCGCTAGTGAATGGAAAAAGGCCGGCGCTGGCACACGAGGGTGCCACACTATACTCGTTTCGTGTCGAGTGTCGCCCGCGCGCCAACTAGCGGGCCGGGGCGTATAGGATTAGTGAGCGGCGCAGTTTCATCTGAGCGAGAAAACTAGCGGGTTAACGCATCGTTGCGTTGAATTCCACACACAAAACGCTCCCATACTCAACCACCCCCACTACTCTGTAGCAGACGCCACAGACGGGCGCTGCTGGCTGCGCACACCCCCGTGCGTCCTGCGGCCATGCGCCTGTGTCGGTCGCTGTGCAGCGCACTCAAAGGTTGCCCCGACAGGAGTAGTTGGATTGTGTACTGCTTTTAGGGCATATGATGACACGATGTGCTCCCGTCTCGTTTCCGGCGCGCTCAGAGAGACACTCGCATGCACACACACGCACACAATCTCTCTCTCCCCCCCCTCTCTCTCTCTCTCTCACATATACATACACACACCCATAGAGAGACAGACTGACACGGTGGCTAATCAGTGGCAGCAGTATGAAGTGATGTGCTTCGCTTTGGTACTCCATGGAGGCGTTGTTGCCGCCGCTGCTGCTTGCTGCTTTGTGCTTGAGGATCGCTCCGGTACACTGCCATTAGCAAGGGCTATGGCTGTTTGTCGCACAGGTTGTCGAGAGTACATGTCTCCCGCTGTGCCATCGTTTATGGCGAAGCAGAGAAACCGCGAGGAGGCCATTGCGGTCTCGGGAAAAAAATAGAAGAGGAAACACGGCGCCCTGTGTGCGTCCGTAACAGGGTGATTGGGTTCGTAATGACTGCAGGTTGAGTGCCATTAAGTACGTTCAGCCAAGGACGTCTCTGCTACCCCTACTCCCCTTCCCCTTTCTCCCGCTCTCTGCGTCTCTCGCGCACCCTCTCCCGTGCACTCTTTTCTCTCAGCACCAGAGGCTAAAGTCACGACCCAAACAAAGGGCAAGCCCTGCTACCTCGGGCGCAGCCTTCCTCCTCTACCCCTTTTCAAACTCTCCCCCTTTTCACGACCACTCCCCGCTCTCTCTCTCTCTCTCTCTCTCTCTCTCTCTCTCTCTCCTCCCCTCCCGCTCCCTCTCGACCCAGACAACGCGGTGGTTGTTGTGCTGTGCGTGCGGAGGGCGCAGAGCGCCGCGGGGGAGCTGGCGCTGCTTAGAGTAGAGTGCCAAGTCCCTCAACGGTGCTCTTTTAAAGTGCGTGGCGCTCGCGACGCGGTCACACGTTTTCCTCTACTGCGTGACCCCTCATACCTGGCTGACCCCATGCTCTTGCGGTCCCCGTTAATAATGCAGCAAAAATGAAATACCGCGGATCGAACTCTCTGCGGTGCGGCGGCTATTTGATGTGGTCTCGGGTCCGGTGTCCGGTCCGGCGGCGAGCGGTCTGGATCGGGACCGCCTCGCGACAAGCACAGAACCTCATGCGCTCCGCGGCTAAGAATTGCAGACTTTTTCTTCTCTCTTTCACACTCCAAATCTTCTACATTTTTTTTGTGTAATACGTAGAATTCTGTGCAACCGTTAATATACAGGAAATTCCCTTGTATTACAATGTTTTATATTTTATTTTTTATTTTTACATTTTTTTTTCTTTATTACAATGATTTTTTTTTATTAAAAAAAGGAAGGGCTTTGAATTACGGTTGCACAGAATTCTTTTTCATACAAGAATTTTCTTTGTAATAATTTACGAGAGCTCTTTCATGTTTTTCTCGAAATAAGGAAGTAGCAGCAGCTAGCATTTTGATGACAGTTTGTCCCACATTCCCGTAGAACCTCTGCAACGGAACTGATCGCATCATTCGCACTGGAATAAAACTTTGAATTCGGAGGCCCTTTAGCCTTTTTTTTTTTCAGGTGTAAAAAAACTCGTTTGGATTCGCGCAGTAAATGAGCGTTGTTTCACGCGCTGCAGTTTGCAGTCATGGCGATCTGCTGCGTCTGCGAACAGCAGCAGGGTGCCATTTTCACGAAACAAGAGAAAAAAATATTTTCAGGCGCGCGGCTTCGTGTGGAGCCAGCAGTGTGTTTTATATTGACCCTCGTTACGATATGGGCAATGAGAGCGGGGGAGGCGGTGGTAGAGCGTCCCCCCCGGAGTAGAAGGAGGGGAAAGGAGGGGGGTAGAGAAAGCCTCTCAGGAGTGCGGGGTGGATGACACGAAGCCTCATTGTGTAAGTCAGAACGCCACTCCGCTGCAAGCAGGCAGGAGGAGGGAGGCTAGGCGGGGGTGGTGCAGCTACTGAAGTGGCCTCGGATGAGGATGTGGGGCAGAGCGTCTCCCTACACGCGTCCCACATGCACATTGCAACGGAACTGCATGCGCCGAGGCCGCTCCCCAGCAGGCCTCTGCTGCTCCCCCTCTAATTCTTGGATGCAAAAGAAAGAACGGCGCGCGGGAAGCCTAGAGTGAGGAGGTCGCGGAGGCATACACGGGGAGGCGGAGGGGATAGGCCTGAATGCTAATCCTACGCCCTGCTCCCCCCGCCCGCCTGCGTAGTGGCCTCTCACTGTCGGGGCCGAGAGGACTTGTCTGACTCGGGGCCCGGGCCGGGCCGGGCCGGGCCGGGCCGGGCGGGGCGGGGTTCTGCTGTGAGCTGGACGCGACGCCGAATATCGTGAGGTTTTGGTGCTGTCGCGAAGTGACGCCTGTGCAACAGGTGACCCCTTTGGTACGGACAAATTTATCTTTCGGATTGGGTCTGGGTCGGGTCTGTGTCTCTCGCGAATTTTGTTTTCCTGTGGCATTTGTTCCACACCGGGCGTTGCTTTATACACGCGGGTTCGTTGCTCGGTCGCAGCATCCCCCCCCCCCCTCCCTCCCCTGCAATCTCTTCTGGACTTGCTTGCGCCCCCTGGACAGCTGACGCTCTTACCACGTCTCTTGACTGCATCTTTTGCCTCGCCCCTCTGACGCCGTCTTTGACCCCCTCTCCCCCCTTTTCTCTGCAAATCCCCTCGTCCGGCTCGGATCTTTGTGACCTCTGGGGAAATACGCGCGATGGTCGCTCCGGATGGTATTTACACTGCTACCCTATTTTTCCCCCAGCTTCCAGGCGACGCCCCCGCCCTGCTGCGCCCTAGGGCAGTGCGAATCACAACACAATCAATACCCCACCCATCCTGCCCCTCTCGCTCGCACACCGTACACACGCACTGTGATCCCGATCCTCTCTGCACGCCCCCAGCCTGGCCACGGTAAAATACCCTTTTACAATTCAAAACACATAAGCGATTTTTTAAAAAAAATCGTATGTGGAACCGAGCACAGCGCTCTCACACAATCCATTGCAATAACGTGGACTTGGCATTGCTGAAAACAAAGCAACAGCATTGCGGGTCTCCGTACCCGAGGGGTGACGGCTGAAGCGTGCTTGAACACCCGCAATACTGTTACGTGTTCTCTGAAACAGCCGGTGCACGCCGCACCTCTTGACCCCCCCCCCCCGCCGGTCGGGGAGGGCAGTGCCGCGCGAATCAGTGCGCAGCAGGGCCTTCCCTCATTCCATTCCACTTTGTCTACAGCCTGCGTCTGATGGCGTCCAACGCAGGCATTCGGCTATCGTTCCCCCCAACCTTCTCTTTCTCTCTCCTTCTCTCCCCCGCTTCTCTCTCTTTCCCTCCCTCTCTCCTTCTTTCTCTCCCCTCTCTCTCTCCCTCTTTTCAATTAGAGGGTCAAGGACGTTAAACAGGTGGTGGTAGTGGTGGACGGGTAGGCTGTACGTGCGCGGAAAGAAATGTGGTCCCGATTGGCCTGATTGGGGCGCGCCGTTCGGACGCGCCCCGCGTGGAATGGACCGGGCCGGGAGGGCTTCGTGTTTCTGACGCGGCCCCTCGCAGGGGCCCTGCAGGGGTCCTGCAGGGCGGGAGGCGAGGCGTGCGTCTCATCCCCTGCAGATGAGCTCAGGCCAATTAAAGACGGCTGCAGGCGAACGGTTGGGAGCGGGCGGGAGCGGGTGGAGCTGGGTGGGCTGGGGCGCGCCATCGACGAACCAGAATTTTCTGTCATTCTTTCTAGTTTTATGTTCATTTGAAGATAACAACCAAAAAACATAAAATCTTGAAATGACATCCACACGACAGTTTTCTTAAAAACTTGGAAAAAAAATGTCAAGCAATCATCTCTTATTTTTGTATTTTTTTTTCATGTACTGTATTGACGCGGCTTTTTCCGGTGTAAAGCTATCTGCAAGGGGGAGGCAGTGGTGGGGATCTGCGAGCCGGGCAGCAGCGCGGCGAGGAGGTGGCCCCGGGGCCGGGCAGGGCCGCGGTGGAGCCTGCTGGAGCGGTGGGGGGCGGCGCGGTGGGGCCACGGGGCGCCGTGCCGGGTGACGAGGGCGCGCGCCCCACCCCGCGGGTCTACCCGCCACGCCACGCCACAGTGGCTGATCAAAGCAGCCCCCAATACCCCCTCCACGCCTCCGCCACTGTACCAGCTTGCTCTGCCATGCCATTGTAAATCCTCGCTGAAAGTTAAGGGACGAAATGGTTCGTCAAAAATGTCTTGGTTCCAGTCGTAAACGTAAAACAAACTAGCAACAAAAAGTATCACCTGCTTCCAATACCGATTTTTTTTTATTCAAGAATAGTCGTACACAAATATATTTGAAAGAAAGGGCATCATACACCGTTCCCACAAAATAAAATAGAACAAAAATGGAGCAAGTGCAATATATCATAGTTTTATTTTCATAGCGCAAAAAATGAGGTTGTGGCGGCGCTCCACTCAGCATCGCGCTGCCTGGCCCAGCGCGGGGGTCGCGCGCAGTGTCGGCCGGCGGAAAGAACCGGTGATAAATGCTCGGGGTGAAAATGGACTCGCCACCGTCTAGGTGGCGCGCATTTATGGAATTAATTCAACCTTAGTCGCGCTGAGAGAGAGAGAGAGAGAGAGAGAGAGAGAGAGAGAGAGAGAGAGAGAGAGAGAGAGAGAGAGAGAGAGAGAGGAGAGAGAGAGAGAGAGAAAAAGAGACAGAGAGAGAGAGAGAGAGAAGTACGGAGAGAAGAGAGAGACGAGAATGGGAGAGGGAGTGGGTGAGGGTTGGGTCTGGGAGGGCGCTGAAGACAATGGCGCAGGAGTGGCTGTATGGACTCTCCACGGCAGCGCACGTGATTAGAACCATTTTTCCTCCACGCTCGCAGAGACGGAGGTACGCGGGCAGGGCGGGGCGGGCGCGTGAGGCGGCTGTCGCCGCGCCACCATTTCGTATTCATGGTTGAAAGCGCGCCCGTCCCGCGCCCGCGCCCGATCCTCAAACAATCATCATCATCATCTTGATGCAAATCCGCAGTAAATTGCCCCTCGCTTTCCCTGCTCGTCGCCGTTGCTCTCGCTCTCTCTCTCTCTCTCTCTCTCTCTCTCTCTCTCTCTCTCTCTCTCTCTCTCTCTCTCTCTCTCTCTCTCTCTCTCCCCCTTTTGCAAGTTGCTGCTAACTGTTGTGGACGGATCCAACTCGGTCTCCGCGCGCGCGCTGTGTCTCGTGGAGGTACTGGGCGAGGCGGGGCGGGGCGGGGCGAGCTGGCTGAGCTGCGCGCCGGGGCCGCGAGTATGTTTTGCAAGTTTGTCTAATTGAGTCGTGTCTGCCACGGGCCATACACGCGGCTCCCATTGTGTTTACTCACCGCGCGTCCTCCTTAAATTTTCAACGACAGCTCCTGATGGGGAAAGAGGGGGAGGGGGAGAGAGAGAGAAATAGTCGTCCGTAAATGCTGCTTGCCTCTTCTCACCCCTTTTTATTTTCATTTTTAGTAATTAACTCTTGTACCCTTTTCTTTTTCAAATTTAGTACTTTTTTTGTGAATTTCTTCTTCCGGTAGGTAAGGTGGCTGACGACACCTCTTGCCTGACAGCATTTGTTTCTTTGATTTATTTTTCTTTCTGCCGTCACAGTACTACAGTACTGTACCGCGTTCGTGCACAGTGTCCCCGGCCCAGTCACGCTGTCGGTGGTCATGAAATTGCCGGCCGAAAAATGGCAGGTGAATTTTCCCCCTAATAAACAGCTGCACACAGCTCGAGATGGAGAGAGGTGGGCCAACCGGTGAGCAGAAATATTGTTGAATAGCAAACCAAAGGAGATTTTCACCTCTTTCGTTCGGGCGTTATTTTCAGCAGTGTAAGCAAACAGGATAGACGCGACGGCTGAGCGTGAGGTCTCTGCCGCGGAGAGAGTCGGGGAGAGAAAGAGAGAGAGGGCGGGTGCGGGCTTGTCTCCTCGGTAAGCCCCTGGGCTTAGAGGGAAAACGAACTCTGTGAAAATAATTGTGCGTAGCAGGATGGAAAAAAAGAAAAGTACGTGTCGCGTTTGGCGAGGGAATAAAGAGGGAAGAAACATGTCCGAGCGGAGCGGAGTGGAGCGCGCGAGGGGGCCGCGGTTCCCCCGGCCGGACTGCCCCGAGGGGCCGCGTCTGCGCCTAGACCACGCCTTACCATGGCTTCTGTAAGCAGAGCGGTTGAGGCTGTTTACAGGTGTCTTGTTGCACTTCTTTCTCTTTTCTATCATTTTCTAGTTTTCTTGGGCAGCTCCTCCGCTCTATCCACCATATATGGCAGCATACAGCGTGGCAAAGGTACACTGTAAAAAATTTCCCTGTAAATTAACAGGAAAGTTGGTGTGAAGTTTTTAAATGTGTAGTGTTGTGCAACAACGTAGTCATGCAATAAACAAGTATTGTTGTCTATCAACAGCGCAAGTTGTCCGGTAACATAAAAAATTGTAGAGGGACAGCAATATAGCTGTGCAGAAACAGCAAAAGTTGTACACGAACAGCACAACTTGTGCAGGAACAAACAAAAGCTGTTCAGGAACAGTAAACTTCCAGTTTTGAATTGAAAGCAAACATGCCTGTTCCTTGACAACTAATGTTGTTCTCGAACAGCATTACTGTATATCAACAACACGGTTGTCACTGAAAGTGTTGTTTTCCAACAGTTATTTTTTACAGTGTACAACATTGATACTGCAGTATAGATGCACCAGTATGAGGAGGATTTGTATAGAGCAAGTGGGATGGGAGGCGGGGGGATTACTGACCGCCGATGACGTATGGCAGGGAAGCGACGGAAAGTTCTAATCTTCATAAAATTTTCTGTTGAGAAAGCGAAGAGGAAAAGGCGCGGGTCTGGGCGGGGCGAGCTGCTCCTCGCGGTGCGACGCAAAGAATAAAAGAGGAGTGGGCGCGTCGCGGCGGGGCGGGGGCCGACCATAAATCTAAAACCGAAGCTCAGCATTAATCATGGTATCGCCACCGCTTTGCATGTCGTATATCAGACGCCGCAAGAGAGCGAGAGAGAGAGAGAGAGAGAGAGAGAGAGAGAGAGAGAGAGAGAGGGGGGGGAGGGGAGGGGAGAGCTGGCAAGAAAGAGAGGGATAGTGAGCAGCGAACAGAGCAAAAGGATAGGCGAGAGCTCGGGAAAAGAGGCAGACAGAGATAGTCGTAGCATGGGATGGGCACGTGCATTGGTGTGTGTAGAGCGCCCTGGGAAAAGGCGCATTTTCCTTTATTTTGAGTGTACGCGGTCGCGCCGCGCATTCGGTCAGCCAATGAGAGCCACTGTTGTATCCCAATGAAGCAGCAATCCTTGCGTCATTGCTGCTCATCGCTTTGCAATAAGTAGAGATAGTCGATTTCCCCTCCTACCCTCACCTCTCTCTCTCTCTCGCTCGCTCTGTTTCTCTCTCCCCTCTCGCTCTCTTGCTCATGCGCCTTACTCATTCCATCTCTCTCTCTTTTTCTGCGCCACCTTCCACTCCACCGACCGCACACCACAGACGCCTCAAATATCGCGGCCCGTTACAGATTAAGTCGCATCTGTGACGCCAGGCGCCGCTGCCGCTGGGGCTGGAGCTGCCCATCACCCGTCTGCACATGCCTCCTCTCCTCACCCTCTTCTCTCTCTCTCTCTCTCTCTCTCTCTCTCTCTCTCTCTCTCTCTCTCTCTCTCTCTCTCTCTCTCTCTCGTTCCTTATCCCGGTTCGATTTAACGCAGCACCGGTTCTCTTTATCTCCTCCTCCCAAAGCGCACGGTGTTTGCAGCCCTGCCGACTGATTTAGAAGATCGCTCTCGTCCCTCCGTCCTTGTTGCACCTACAGCGGTGCCCTATGCTAGCCATG